>CM065660.1:11901053-12206053 GCA_033220385.1 Triplophysa yarkandensis
TCGCTCTTCTCCACGTAATTCTATCAACAGGATAAAGGCCATTTGGAGGAGCACTGGCCTGGTTTGGGGCAGTGGGTTGGCATTGATTTTACTTAATACTTTTTAGCTTATTTGTGCTTTGAGCAACAAATAAAAAGAGGCTCTGGTTGTGGGTGGTAATCAGAAGAAGTCAACTTGAGATTCCAAGCACAAGATCTCTCGACTTTAGAGGCTCTGCTTTGAAAGGCTCGATAGACACTCAGACAAAATGACTTTTTACCCTAATTGCTGCGGTGCTTGCTTGTTTATTTTCTACTTTTATATAAAACGTAAAAAGAGCAGTGATAAACACTTTTTTATTTCAAATGGAATCAGCTGTAGCACATAGCAATTAGTATAAAGTCATTTATTTACCTATACAGCGAGGCTGGGATCCACTCCAGGTGCCATCCGTTTGGCAAATGCGGATAGTGCTGCCCACCGGGATGTAAGGGGCCATGCAGCTAAATGTAACCTCGGACTGGAAGATAAAACTGCGGCCTTCCCTTGAGCCGAAAGCAGGGATTCCAGGATCGCCGCAGAATTTAGCTACAAACACAGAGAATTTATTAAATGTGAATCATACGTTTATTTCAATCAGTTGTTATGCAAAATGTTGTGTTTACATAGTTCTCAAAGAGGCTTTCATCATTGTTTCCATTTCGTTTTTACTATTTCTTTATAATACATGTTTCACAACACAGACAACTAAGTGCCACTTTATCAATAATACCCATTTTTCCTGTCCAACTAAGACATATAAAGAATAATGAGGAATACACAAAGGCTATGTTTGGAAGGGAAAACTAGTTTACCATTTACTGGATATTGCTTCCTGTAATTCTTTAAAAATAGTACGTTTAACAGTGAACAATACTTCATAATAAAAGATGAAAACAGTAGTATGCATAGTAGTATGTTAAAATACGTCTGATTCATTCATCATGTTTAGCCTGCAAATTGTAGGTCAAATCAGTTGCATTGCGTGTCCAAAAGTAAGTCCATTCTATGCATACAACATTTATTTACCACATATAATATACATTCTACACTAACAAGAATAATAAAAAAGTAAGATGGTAGTCAAAAAACACCGGAGGAAGTCCCAAGTCCCAAGAGTCCAAGAGTAAACAACTATAAGGAGAGCTATAGATCTCTGAAAAAATATCAATCAATAACACGGTTGACGTCACCACCAGAATGATCCATCATACAGAAAATATGCTGGTCAGGTTCTGGGATCTACTGTACTACAAACATGCTTTTCCTGATGAATTATAGATGTGCTGTCATGACAAAATAAGAAACAGAAACAGAAACAGAAAAAACAATACCAGAGGTATACGGTATATAATGCTTTCTAAACTCAAAATTGTGGAAATATAAATACACAAAAATAGAAATATTGAAATATGTGCTAAAAATGATCAAATCACAGTGTGATCATCACCCCAGCTGGCAAAATAAACATTTATATTTGTATTTTTTTGCAAAACACTGGCACGGCCCTGCAGGGATCTAACAGACATTTTGATTAATATTACTAAAGATAAATAAAGTACTCACGCAAGCACTGGGGCACCTCACCGCTCCATGTGCCGTTACCCACACAGGTAAGAATGGCAGGGAAAGAGAGCTCGTAGCCCGGGGAGCAGCTGTAACTCACGCTGGTGCCCCACTCAAAGTCACGGCCCTCCAGCAGACCGCTTGAGATGGGCGGAGGAGATTGACATGTGACGGCTGAGGAGAGATCCAAATAAATTCAGGATATACTGAAAAATAATGTGTGCACTAGATTTATAATCAAGCAAACAATCCATTACTGTAGAAAACCTTTTATCTGTGAAACAAGTTTCTACTGAAAAACAAAAGATATTTTGAAGTTTGTTCATTGGCATTCATTGGCTTGCATTACATTAGAAGTGAATTTGATCATAATATCTTCTTTCCTGTTCTACCTAAAAAAGTCAAAAAGGATTGAAACAAGGGAGAAGAAAAAAGACCTCTACACAATTTTCATTTTTGGTAAACTATTCCTTAAGACGGCAGCTCTCAGACCAACATACAGTTTTAGCCTTCAGTAAAAGGGTTTTAAAGCTTACTGGAGAGGCTTTAATGGAAGTGAAAGTAGCTGTGCAGAAGGACCTTAAATCTACATTTTCAGGAGGTTCATTAAAGTGTAGGAAAACTGAATAATAATTTGTCAGAGAGAAGCTCTGGGATAAACATTTCCAAATTTCCGCCTTCTAGCTCACTTTGAAAGCATATTGCACACTTAATTATTGCGGTGAAATGTTGCAATACCTAAACTCCCAAAGCAAAATATGCGTAAACATCAAGCTTTTAAACATAGAACACATTTCTATTAACATGTTTAGGAAAAGAAAATTATACATCATCAATATCAATGCTTGGGTCAAATATGAGTCATGAATAAAACATGAAAAACAAGCACATATTACATTGCCGATTTTCATCAAACCACAAACCAACTAAGGAAAGACAAAGATTAAACAGAGAAGAAAATATGATAATACCCAGCATGTAAAAACAGATTGGTGGTGTCAATTCTTCTACAGAACACAATAGGAAATATTTTGAAGAATGTCGGTAACTGAACAGCATCGGCTTGCCAATGCTGTTCTGTTAACAACATTCTTCAAAGCATCTTCTTTAGTGTAACATGTTCAAACATCATACAGGTTTGAAATGACAACAGGGTGAGTAAAAGATGACATAATTTTCATTTTTGGGAGCTCTATCACTTTAACTTTTGTAGAACTAGCAGGTTAAGTAGAGATGAATTGCTGTCTTGGACGCCTCATCTTTTCCAATAACTGTCACCCCAACTCTGAACAGTAAGTTCTCTGGTGATCAGTTCTCAGCAGAGGTGGGTAGAGTAGCCAAAAATTGTACTCAAGTAAAAGTACTGTTACTTCAGAATAATATGACTCAAGTAAAAGTACTGTTACTTCAGAATAATATGACTCAAGTAAAAGTAAAAAGTAGTCATCCATATACTTACTTGAGTAAAAGTAAAAAAGTACTCGGTGAAAAAACTACTCAAGTACTGAGTAACTGAGTAACGTCTGATTTATTTTTTCAACAAGCATCCAATCAGACAGACAATACAAAATAATCATGTTTAAGCAAATTATAGTTCCTCAAATCAATAAAATAAATAAAAAATAATTAATTAAATAATACAGATAAATTCAAGTACTTAAAAAATAAAATAAATAAAATAATGAAAAATAAATAAGCACAAGTAACACAAATTTCCAAACCTTTATACTTTTTTACGGTTCAATCCATATCTCGATTTCTGTTTGGTCCCTGAATGAATTGATAATTAAAATTAATTTGAAAAATTACATTTCAGATTAATATATTAGCTTTCCTTAAAATTTCCATTAACAGTAACTTAAAAACTTTGAATGATGTCCTGCATAAACAAAATGACTGAGTATGTTTTTATGTTTCCACTGTGCGCCACACACACACACACACACACACACACACACACACACACACACACACACACACACACACACACACACACACACACACACACACACACACACACACACACACACACACACACACACACACACACACACACACACACACACGCACGCACAAACGCACGCGCACTCACAAACACACACACAAACACACACACACACACACACGCGCACACACATACACGCACGCACACACACACACACACACACACACACACACACCATTTCGGTTCAATACACATACATGTACCGTTCCACCCCTAATATATATATATTGGAAATGTTTAAAATATATGTAACCTAATTGACAAACATTCGCCTCTCCACAGAAAAAAACGAATTTAGAAAACTTTTTTTTACTGTAGTTGCTGTTTCAGACTTTTATTAAGGTAAACATGTTTCAGTATGAGGCCGGCGGTGTTCCTCCTCCTCACCTGTGTCTGCAGTGCCGATGTTTGATTGCAACATTTGTGTTTTTTTATAAATGTTAAGCTAACCCGTCCCGCCGCTGAGATTGAGTGTGGTCACGTGACGAGACTGCACAACTACCTCTGATTGGTGGAACTCACGGTCACGTGGTAGAGCCTTTAGCGGAAGTCTCACTCTGTCAAAGTGACGCGTAAAATATGAAAGTAACGAGCTCATTGTTGCCTAATGTAGCGGAGTAAGAGTACAGCTTCTTCTTCACAAATCTACTCAAGTAAAAGTAAAAAGTACAGTGATTTAAAACTACTCCTAGAAGTATTATTTTTTCAAAAACTTACTCAAGTACATGTAACGGAGTAAATGTAACTCGTTACTACCCACCTCTGGTTCTCAGGTACTACACAAGGTCTTAAAATCAATCACACTTTAGCAGACAGGAAGCCAATTCCTTGTTCAAATGGGCGCACATGATGACTCATGCCCCGACACACATTCTATATCCTAACTTTAAACTCGAACACTTTCTGTACCATTGTACAGTTTTATTCTGTAAGTTGGATTATGTCGAGATCAATGAAAGCTGGTCACTGCCTACATTAGCTGTTCATCATATTCATGCATATAATATGATCCAATAATCTTCTATTAAACCTTAATTTTGTATTTTAATCATTACTTAATTATCGTTGACCCCAATTAAAAAGTGTTCTTGAGAATTGGACCTGTTTGAGGCCCCTGGGCTAATGAATATTTACCACTACATATATATATATGTACATATAGCAGATCATAATCAAGGTTAGAATCATTATATAAAAATTATATTAAAAAATAAACGTTACGCAACAGTCACCAAATTAACTCACTGTCTTGTTTGGATGAATAAATATGCTACGTGCATTTATATTTTGCATGTAGACATGTATAAAACTGTCCAAAAAAACCTGATAGACTTCAGAAAAGAGCCTATCAAGGGATCAGAATCTCTGAAGCTCCAGTTCGCATATTAATAGAGTGGAGTTCAGACTCAAGATATGAAGTTCAAGCTTCCTCACATATGTATGCACATCATGTCCTCTACAAAACAGGAGGAGGATGCAAGCGAATAAATGAGACATCTGTGTCTATCTAAATGAGCTTTGCAAAACAGCCTGCTAGGCCAGAGCATCAGAAATGCAACCAAAACCTGAAATTCAATTTCATATCATTTGATATATTCAACACCGTTTCATCCGGCTTTGGAGAGATGACGGGAATGGTTTGTGCTGCTGTAAAATTAATTACAAGGGCTCGCGGGTCAAACCTGGATAAAAAGTGGGGACAACATAGGCCGTAGGGGGGAACTCTCAGTGGACCAATGTGTTTGTTACTGTGTTTATAACTAATTGAGAAAACATGAACGTTATCATATGTTGTAGCCCAATCACGTAATAAAATATGACTTACAAGGGTAGCTAAACATTGCTTTTTAAACGCTGTATACCAAACAAGACATCCATCACAACAACAAAGACGCAAAGCTGGAAGACCTCAGCTCACTCCGGGAGAAGCATCTGTGCATGGTATGCTTGGGGCGGTTAGGGCCAGATGTGCAGATTTATCAGCGCAGAAATATTAAACAATGTCTACTTAACAATACAGCATTTACTTGCAAGATAAAATACGCTTTATGCGTTTGTCATATCACTTTACCAAAGACACTTCATTTCAAAGCATTGTGAATGCAAAGGAACAATGTAAAGATTGCACAACACTCTCTGATAAAAATGTACACCTTGCACTGCCGCTTCAGAAAAAAGTATCTTTTAAATGAACAACTGTTACATGGGTTTAACAAAATACAGAATGTTTCTCCTTTGTAGTTGAATAAAAGAAGCCGCTAAGTGAGTAACTCAAATATAATTTTACCTTTGCAGAAAGGCACAGGAGCATTCCAGGTACCGTTGCCAGTACAAGTAATGGTGGGCAAACTGTCCATTTCCATGGTGTAGCCTGGCTGACATACAAATGTGATGTTCTGTCCGATAGTAAAATCTTCATTGTATCTCAGGCCATTGGCTGGCACTCCTGGGTCCCCGCAGTTGATCACTGAAAAAGATGACAGTTTACCCATTTAGAGAAAATGTTTTAACATGAATAAGAGATTTCCTTAATACCTGATATAGTCAAAATATAGCATTTAGGCTTTTTAAACATTACCGTTGATCTTTATTCAATATTTATTATGACCAACCAATTCAAAGTAATACCCTTTTTGATACCATTGAAACAAACCAGATTCACAAATCATCTTTAACAACTAATTTACACTGCGACAATGTTTGGAAAGTCTGGCGTTTTATTTGAAATGATAGATCTTATTATTGTGGAAAGAAATCGATAGCGGCAAGCGAGCGCAGCTCCATTTCCAACAGCGTCCCGAAGGTATAACTTGGAATCAATTCTACGGATCTTTTAAAATTATTATTTCTTCAATGGATAAATAAAAGCTTTGGGGTTGGAATGATGCGAGAAAGAACGTGGCGCCGATGGAATTCAGATGAAACTACGGGAAACTGATCCACTGACAAAATCTCAGAGCATTTATTTTATTACTTTCCCGACATAACATCTTAATTTTCTCTATTGATTTATAGCGGACCGTTACTTATTTGTCCCCCCTGAGTTCTTGTTTTGTGTCTTTTGGAAAACGACGGAAAATGATCCATCAACGGTCTCACACATAAACATGCCAGTGATGGTGAGAAATGGCTGACGTGAAATGCTAATGTGACTCCTCCCTTGGACAGGGTCGTGTATCACTACACTTGGCCCACTTAATAAACACATGTAGAGGCACATCAATCTCAGTCAGTATCCGCCCATTTTCTTCCAATAAACATTTTGCCGGGAATATGGCTCTTATGGTTTCGGGAGAACCTCAGAGAGCATTTACGAACGCGGTTATTGATGATATTGCCAACTCTGAGGTGTGTTTAAGCAGTCTTAGCTATTCGTCTATTGTCTTTGCATCTTGACTTGCAACATTCATAGCCACAGTAGACCTACAAATGACTCTTAAATATTACAGTTCAATATATAATTGAATGCAGAATGAATAAAAAAAGTCAATTACGTGTATCCAAGCCTGTAGAATCCAATCTAAAGACTCTTATTAAGAGATTATGAGAATCAAAGTTTGATTTCAGTCATTAATTTTGCACTGATTTAAATCTTTGACTAAATCACTAGAAAGTTTTATTTGTTAAGTTTCTTTACATTATGTAGAAAACAGTCAATCATAAAAATTACTTTAGCTGTGTGACTTTTCCTGGATCACAGTATGACATAATCTAAGGCATCCTCCACATCTTAAGTGTTCTGCAAGATGGGGAATTATGCAGAGCAAACTGCATTCTGGATTCAAATTGTTCCGTTTTTTTCAAATGCTAAAACAACACAGCCAGCCCCTGCAAATGTGGGAACACTTTATTATTAGTGCATTCCCCTCAAGAGATAAACATCTGAATTGAGAACTGAAATATTCAAACCTGCAAGCAAGTTCTCCAGGCTATAACCATTGTGCCCTAACCTCAGGTTACCAGAGATCCTGTAGTGTGTGTATATGTAAAATGTATGATACAAATTTGAGACTATTCTTTTCAAAATCAAGTAGAGCTAAATAATTAACAATATAATCTAGCGCAGTGAGAAGTTAAAAAACAGACTGAGAAAGTTAAGAAATCAAAAATTTTTACTTGTAGCTACCCCTAAGAACCCTGCAAATGCAGAAAATCCCATCCAGTTCTACAATGTAACACTGAAAAACCATAGTCTGTATTCATGTGAAGAAAACTCTCCTGGTGGTGCCTGGATTAAACTTTTATGAACTGTAAGAAAGACATTTCAGTCAACGCATGATAGCATAGCAATGAAGTTTCTGTATTATTTTTCTCAAAGTTCCCATTTTACATCACCTGTCATTCAATCTGGAAAGTAAACACCAGAGAAGTGATGAAACAGAAACAAACACTTAATTCCTGTATGAAATAACATAGCATGTTTCATACATACATGTGCAGTTGGGCATGGTGCCAGTCCAGGTGCCATTGGCTTGGCACTGTCGTGTGGTGGAGCCGCTTAACAGGTAGCCATCCATGCAGGAGTAAATGACCGAGTGTGAGAAGGTGGTGCCGTCCAAACGGAATAGCCGTCCGTTGCTGGGGGTCCCAGGATTCCCACATTGTACAGCTGTGTTAGGTTAGAAAAATATATAAAAAGATGGCATGTAATGATTTATATTCAGGTTATGAACTATAGTGGCCGAATGAGATCAAATGATTTGAAAAATGGATGCTTTCGCCTTTCATATATGGTATTAAAGAGATAGTTTCCCCAAACTGAAAATTTGGCATCATTTACTTGCCCTCTTGTCATTGCAGAGAAGTATGACTTTGTAGTGTACGTAAAGAAGATATTTTGAAGAAAATTATTAACTGAACAGCAGAGGTCCTATTCACTTCTTTTGTACGGTATATGTTGGCATTAAAATAGTCATTAAAAGCGAATGTCGCAAAACATGCTCCCAGGATATCACTTTTGACCTGGCATAGAGTATATACAAAATCCAAGCCAAAAGTGTTTTTCCACTTTCTTGACCTCGTCAGCAAACTGAAACTTGCATTCAGTAAGGTATCATCTCAGCATGCAGTTGTTAAATTGACAATGTTTGTCGTACACTCCATGACAGGGAGCATGAGCACTCTTTTCTTTGTCTTACGATGACATGCTGCCTATTGCGACTCCCTTAGGGCTTGTCATTTTGCGGCGGGGCGACGGATTGCCTTCCCCTTATTTAGCCGCTGTCCCTGTATCCATCTGCCAATTGCCATCTCTCAAAAACCATCCCAGTCCATTGGTGTGGGTCATATCATCTCTATGTTTTGCGGGAGGTGGGAGCCCTGGGAAAAACACCATTAGTCAGGTCTCGGGGCAAGAGAACAAGATGGTGCCTCATGTTGTCACAGAAAACACTGGCTGTTCGCTGCTGGACGTGGCAAGTCATCTTTCATTTGTGTTGTAGCCTTTACAGCCTCAGGGGAAATGTGGGTTTATTACATGGCGTGGGACTACTGTACAACTACTGTAACAAGGCATGCAGGAGAAAAGACCAAAATAAAGAATCAGTTATCATTTAGAAGGCGTGATATATCATTTGGAGTGTACTTGATATGATTGTTTGTCACTGATCATATAATAAAGAAGCAGCAGGCTACCAGAATATGTCGCCAGTAGCGTATTAATTATAAAAATGATCAGGAAGGTCTCCTTTATCGCAATTAATAGGAATACAAAGGTAAAAAAAAATGTTCAGCAACGCTTTAGAAAAAGTCGGCTATTAGGGCAACAATTAAAACACATCCATTACATCCACCTGTGTCTAGGTGTCTACATTTTTGTAAACAATTTAACAGTTTCTTGATATTAACAAGAGAAACACTAACAACGAACATATTCGTTTTTGAATATGGAACAGTAATAAGTTGACAGCTTGAGATCAGAAAGAAATAATAAAAATGTTAAAAGCAAAAAAGTAATAGTTAAAAACAAGTAAAAAGCAATTAAAATAATATGAATAATATAATATTACAATATAATTTAAATAAAATATATGTGTTGTCTCTTTTTTATTTTTCTTTGTTTAGTTTGTATGTAAACTTTCTTTTTATTTTATAAATATATATATATATATATATATATATATATATATATATATATATATATATATATATATATATATATATATATATATATATATACTTTGTGGTGTGTTTTATTGTGTTAGGTTTATACAATAAAATTGTATAAACCTATTATATTTGGAATGCATGATTTCTGATATTTTTTTGTTTCTGTTATTAATTATTTAAATGGCTATATAATTGGTACAAACACTGCTTCAAATTCCTTTTCTGTTTGTGTTTGTGTCTTGACAGAATGTCTTGAATAAAATAATTCAAGAGTAACCACTGACTAAGTAGCTTCGAGCTCAGATGTCCTACTTTTCCATTCAGCGAGAGCTGGAAGTCATTAGACTTGCAGTAAAGTAAGAAGAATATATATGAGATGAGAAGTGAGAGGGGGAACTGGTGTTTCATGTCAGGTGCTGGAGGTGCTTACGTTTGCAGGAGGGTTGGGTGCCGGACCAGGTGCCGTTGGGGAAGCACATTCTTTCTGTCGAGCCGAAGAGCTCGTAACCTTCTGAGCATCTGAAGTGCACTTTACTGCGTATACGAAAATCACTCTCATCTCTACTGCCATGGGACGGTGTGCCTGGGTCACCACACGTCCCAGATGAATCACCTAGAGGAGACATCGACAGAGAAATGACAATGAAAATAAAAATGATGTGTGGGTCATTTCTACTGTACAAAACAGTTTATGTTTTCCTCTAATATGGGTAGTTTATTGAAAATATTGGCCGAAAGCTGAAGTACGTGGTACCTTACCTCACACTACTTCAAACAAAATTCAATGCTCATTTTTACGTATTACACATACATCAGAGGGAAGGAAGGGAAGAATAAAAGAAATATAAAAAAAGTGGGAAGGAAGAAAGACAGGTAGGGAGACAGGAAAGGAAGAAATAAAGAAAGCATAGAATGCACCAAAATAAAAGTCTAAATATGTTTTATCTTTTATTTTTTATTTAGAATCAATTTACAGATAAATGGAAGGAAGTAATGTGGGAAGAAATTAATAAAGAAAAAAAGCACCAAAATCAAAGTCTTAACATGTTTTCTCAAAACATGTATTTATAATTTATTCATAGATGGCTTGAGGGTGAAGGAAAGGTTCAAGGAGTGAAATAAGGAGTAAATGAACGAAAAAATTTAGAAAAAGCAAGAAAACAATAAATTAAAAAGGCAAAAAGTACTGAAGGAAGCAGGGAAGAATGGAAGATGTGAGGAAAGGAATAAAAGAAAGACAGATAAAGGGAAAGAAGAAAGAAAGAAAAGGAAGGAATAGAGAAAACTTGGAAGAAAAAAAAGAGAGAATAAATGAAAGAAAAAAAAGAAAGCAAAGGGAAAGAAAGGTGGGAAGTAAGTAAAGAAGGTTGGAAGAAAGAAAGAAAGCCCCAAAATCATAGCATGTTTTCTTAAAAAATGTATTTATAATTTATAAATAGATGAATAGAGGGTGAAAGAAAGAAAAATAGGAAGAAAGTAAGTAAGAAAGAAACAAAGAAACAAAAAGCAAGAAAGAAACAAAACCAAGAAAAGCAAACAAAAAAGCACAATATTTTAACCCATTTAGCTGTCTGTGAATGATCAGCTGTCACACGAATGAAAAAGTATGACTGTTCCTGGGCCTATTTTCTGAACTCTCCGCGGATGTAATCTGGGAGCTTCATTCCATACACTTAAGGCTCGGCTATAGCTCTCTGGAAATTGATATTCCTGATTGATTCCCTCTGCTCCCATATATCTGAAACCGGCAGCCTTGCACCTCACCTGAATGTGAGCTCTATTCATCATCAACACAAATCACACAGACAAACACACATTTAAGCTCATTCAAGCCTTTTGAATATTATAACCAGACTTAAAATACAGACACTAACACCCCAACAGTCACAGAGCTATATATAATACACAGTACAACAGGGCACAAAGCAACACATTTATACATGTAACCTTATAGATTTTCCTCAATAAGTTTGCCCCCAAATTGCGTCACAAGCTTTGTAACAGTAAGAACAATAGCTAAAATAGATCAGGATCCTACAGCAAACACACCCCCACACATTTCCCAACAAAAGAGGAGATCCCACATCCAAAACTAGCCTGTGTCAAAGCCAAGCCAGCTCCATAAACAAGTAATGATTTATTTAAGAGCAGGAGTTGTAATAAAAAAGCCTGATGTAGTACAGCAGCGCGTCTGAAAAGGAGCACGGGACTGCAGTAAGCATCACTGGTGGCGGACAGCCCAGGGGACAGATTAAAAATGGTTGTTATTAAAGAACCCCAGGCTGTTCCTCTTACTTATTAATATGTCAAAGGGACGCTTGAACGGATTGTCCTGCTTGAGGACTGGTTGTTGACCCTTGCGTGGCAGGTTTTTATCTTGAAGACTTACTGTAAGTCACATGTCATATACATCACACAGCGGGCACCTAAGGCTAAAGGGATATAACATATGTTGGCGTTTGGTTAAGTGAAGGAGATGGATTTGCCTTTTTTTGCGGAGGGATCTTTGTTCCAGGAGGTGGGGTGACGTCGTAGAGGCCCCCTAAAGGGGACAGTGATCGAATACACTTCTTAGTGCACTTCAAGATGCCATCTAAAGGCCAAATGTACCTTTCATGGACGCTAATGACAACAGTACAATGCATTGTGTGTAATTTTACATGCAGCACTCTTTGACAGGATATGGATTTTAATGTCACGTTCCATCTTTTTCTTTGAGAGGAAGAGGAATAGTGAGGGAAAGAAAGAAAGAAAAGGCAGGACAAATTCAAGAAAAGATTGAAGGAAGACAAAAGGATGAAAGAATGAAGGATTGAAAAAAGCAAAGAAAGAAAGAAAGAAAGAAGAAAGAAAGGAAAGAAGAAAGGAGAAAGAAATAAAGAAAGAAAGATGGAAAAAATAACAAATAAATATAGAAAAAAGGAAAGAGGAAGAATTGAAGAAAGGATTGAAATAAAGAGGGAAGAAAGAAATATACCAAGAAAGCAAGAAAGAAAGAATGCATTACCCCAATGCATTGTGTGTAATTTTCCACAAGGACTTCATGTATATGTAGCAGTCTAGTAGGAGGTATATATTTTTATGTCACGTTCCATCTTTTCCTTTCTCGCTGTGAGATGGAAGAGACGTGAGGTGTGGGTGTTTGGTCTCCCAGGAGCCAATTCTGTCAGAGAGAGAGTGCTGACCAAGCACAACACTTCAAGGGCAGACGGAGGGGACTGCTGTATTACACATCCCACTGGAACTTTTTCACTTATCTGCAATGGCAGCCCGAGACCACCGGCGTTGCAGGAGAAGAAACTTACGAGAGGGTTCATGCGCCCCCGCCTTGTCACCAGGTGATGTCAACTTCGATGGAAAAGTCACTGTAAACATGCAGTTAACACTTGATATGACACTGTCGAAATGATTGCGTTAGATGAAAAACTGTGACGATATTAAATGTCACCTTTCTATATCTACTCAAACCCTGAGTGGAATAGAAGAGGGCCACTAAAATTTTTGTCTCTAATGGATTATTGATTTGTGGTATCTATGGTGGCATATAGCAGTCAGTGTTGATTTTTCACAGCGGGGAAAAAAGCTCTCGGACGACAGCAGTGCATCAAATACTAGTCAGTTAGAAAATAAGAAAACTGAGAGAGCTGTTGCAAATGGTAAAAGATGTTTACACAAAGTACTTTTGCTTTTTTAAATTGCACTTTTTTCTCCCTTTAAAAAACTGCTCTAATTGGATCGAAGGATTTCAGGTATTTGCAGGAGAATTGAAGATCATCTCAGCAGGTGGATGCTAAATCGCTCAATGATGCAGACCATAAATGTGCTAATTGGGGATCAGGCTGTTTTGGGAAGAGAGTAAATGGCTGTTTGTTTGGTTTGAGGAGGGTCAGATCATAGTGTCTGCACTTACTGTACCTTTGAGACCTATAGCTGGATGCAGGCAATTATAGCTGGCCGACAACAAGGTCCAAAGATTTTAATAGCTTCAGTTTGGGCTCTTACTAGAACAAAAACATAATAGCACGAGAATGATGTTTGCTGTACGGGTTTAATAATCAAATATAATGTTTTATTTTTAGGGGAGAGCTCCCTAAAATGGTGACTTTTTTCTGCAGATCATAAAACCAATGCCCAAAAAATTGACCCCCATTGACTTTCAATGTGTGGACACAAACCATTGAGAGATGAAGGTTTAGAATGACATGAGGGTGAATATGGGACTTTTTATTTTTGATATCTACTATATTTAACCACCTCTAAGCGTTCCTTTTGTACCTGTTACAGGCACATGACTGACAACTACTTTTGTCAAAGTTTGATCTATAAATTGTAAAAACAAGATGCTTATCCTGATAAAAATGTTTATCATTTCTATAAGTTAAACAACTCAAAATGGTTTTGTGTGTGAGTTTGTTTGAAAGCTTTTAGCACACAGGAAAAGAGATGAATTTGTGCTGCAATGATTTCTTGCCATGAAACCCCGAGGACAGATGAACAGCACCAGGAAGGAGATAGCCTCTAAAGACCAAGAGGAAGAGGAAGGGAAATGGGAGAGAGAGAGATATTTCTCTTGGTAGCTGATGTTCTCTCTGTGTCTGCATCTTTCTGGGTCACAGATCTCTTTGGAGGATTGGGGCATATACAGTGAGATTGGCAAGAGACTGTAGAAAGACTGTCAGCATTCTGGCTTTATGGGTCATAAACTCTTAATGAAGGTTTAATGGGTAGATTGCACAAGTTAAATATATGCAAATAAATGAGTATGAGTATTTGAGAGGCCTGTAAGTTTACAGCATGCGTCTGAACGTATAAAAAGTTTCCACCGACAGGTAATTTATCTAAGTAAATTCACACTGACAGCGACTTTTAATGGCAAAGTGACCAGAAGTAATTTATTTGCAATGTGTGTTATTTGAGGTTACATGCACTGATAAATGAATTTTTGCTGCTTGTTTAAATCAGGCAATAAAAGAAGTTATTAACACAAATTATAAGCAGTCTGTCACAACTTCATTTCATTGCGTGCAATTAATTTAAATTGGGGTTAACTTAATCCATTTGTAGAGGGACTACATTAATAGATTTTGCTGAACATAACCAGATGTATTAAAATACTAACACTAACATGTTATCTAATATCATCGATTCAGGCAGTTCTTTTAAGATAGTAAACCTTATTCTTTTATTATTTCATGTTATACAAGAATAACAAATATTACTTGTCATATAATAAATGCATTCTGTGCAAAAATGTGTATTAAATGTATTATAAACAAATGTTATATTTAAGCAAAACATGTGCATATTGGTAGTCTACATATGAATTAATATGCAAGTGTGATAAATTGTTGTGACGGCTAAAGCTTACAATATTATATCAAAATATTGTTAAAGAATATTTTTATAACATATAAAATAATGTAATGACATACAATTTATAAAATGTATAATAATATTATTCAATTTACAATAAATATTACTCAAAATTAATACTAAAAATTGATACAATTTTGTTTAAAAAATGTTGCAATGTAACACAATAGGAAAACATATAGGATGTATTGGTCGATTAATATTTGTTAATAACTATTATTTATCAACATGTATTTGTCAATATGTTTTAAATATCAATGCAATAATCTCATGATAATTAGTTGATATTTACTAGGTTTCCAATTCATATGAATTAGAAGTTTTAGTATGATTTGCATTCATGCCAGATATGTTTAGATTTAGGAGTGAGTCAGGGAAGAGACTCAAGTATATAATTTTTGTCCATATCACATTTCACAAGTTCATGCAAATTAGCCTCATAATAGTCCTGATATGCCATGAGATTAGGATAAACTATCCATATCACTCTGTAGATAATAAAGACAACCAATTCACAGACATTCATGTACAAAAGACACTAATCTAAAAATCACAATACTGATGGATAAGTCCTTGCCGTTTCAAAAAAGCACAACCTTTGTGATGGATCAGTCCTTTCTCAAAAATTCAAGACATCCTTCTCGAATCCCAAACACCATGCAAACACACTATCATCTGCAATGTTTCTTAAGAGAGTGAAGTCATTGACTAAGCCAGTGGTTCGGTGCACCAAATCATTTTTCCTAAAGGGCACAACTACACTATTATAGGCACCGGGAGAAACTTGTTGAGCTCACTGAACCAGAATAGGACATAACACCGTTCGAAATGCCAGTGACTGAGTGTTTCTCTCACATTCCAATACATTTCACATAATTCCTGCATGTTCATTCCCTATGAAGTCCCCAAGGACAATAGGATGATCCTGAACAATAAAGAGTTCAGGTGAAGCGGTGGACGCAGGGTCGTAATAATTCTAATAATAAAGCTCTGCCTGTGCCGGCGCTCTTGCGTCAGATCTATTCGAATGTGTTTGCGGCCTTGTGGAGCATTCTGTGCTGATGCCTTATGCAAAAACGTCTCTAAGCAATGTCTTGTGTTTGACAAGACTCATGTGTGGGTGTAAAATGCCACATCTGGATCCCTTTGAGATATCTCTTTGGAGTTGAAATGTGTCTTTGCTTTCCATTTAGTGAATTAACAATGGTGGGGGGAGACGGTTAGGATGTCTGAGATTACATGTCTGCAGGCATATATGAATGAAGTTTATTGAAAAGCAACTGGCATGTTATTAAAATAAATTACACATCAATCCCGCTTGCTGATGATTAGTCGTGTGCTTTATTTACAAAGTGCTGTAACAGCCCCAGTGACCAATCTTTCTACAGAGTTAATAGCTTTACCTGTAGAAAAGGCATTTTCATGCTTCTTCAATCTGGTTAGTGATGTTCTACGCATGTTTTTATGGTCTTGATGGTTAATATTTTTTTTAAAAGCCTGCTGGATACTAAAAACAACATATGCTTATGACTATTTATGCTGATCTGTGATTAAAGTGATTTAAAAGAGAAAACCCTTGACAGAGAAATATACTGATAAACATGTGCTTAAAGGACAAGTTTGAAAAAATGTCATTGTCACAGGTAGCAGGTCTCCTATCTGCCCACACACAAAACCCTGATGCGTTCAGCCACTCTTGCTGCAAGTTTCCTCCTGTAGGGTCTGTATCAAATGCATAACAAATGCAAAACATTCATCAAGTGTTTTCACTGTCGACACCTGCTACATGAATGGAAATGTCAGATTCAAATCTCTTCCGAGGATGCATTCCAAAGCACCTTAACTTTTGCAGGTCATGGTGATTGATGTGTGGGTGTCCGTCCTACCTGAGCAAAAGGGCATGGGCACACTCCAATGGCCATTGAGCTGGCAGGTGCGGGAGGACTCGCCCTTCAGTTGCCGGCCACCCGTGCAGCTGTATCGCACCGTGGCGCCAAAGGTGAATTTATCTCCGCTTAGCACCCCATTGGGAGGAGATCCAGGATGTCCGCAGTTCACCACTGTGCACAGCAAACAAAGATGGAGAATGTTCAAAACTTTGTTATTAGATCTGAAAGCACTTCTTAAGTTCATTCAACTTGATTATAATTACATTAGAACATAAAAGGCTTCGCTCTCATTTTAATAACACCAGCTCTAGTTTATCTTAAAGAATACGGGGCTAATTTAGCTTCCTGAAGGAGCGCTAAGATCAGCAGTTTATGAAAGTCCACCCCTCCCCATCTTCAACAGCATCTGACTGCAGGCTCTACATAAGCTCTCCTGTCTATGCAGTTGGACTAGAAAATAAGCTCAAATTGGCTAATGGAACACACTTTAATAAGGGGTCATACATAATGATTTCAACTTGTTCCCATATGAAATGACAATCTTCTCCCATGATCTCAGACCTTTTATGGGATAGTGTGCCCCAAAATGACAACTCATCATTATAAATGCTTTCTTGTCATTTCAAACCTGCATGGCGTATTGCTTTAGCAGAACACAAAATAATATATTTTGAAAAATGTCAGCTATCGAACCCGAAGGAAGGAAAAACAAATGCAAGTAAAGAGGTTCCGCTGTCGTTCTGTTCCTAACATTCTTTAAAATAACCTATTATGATATAAACAGAATAAAACATAGGTGTTTTAATAATGTACTTTAAAAATATCACTGACCAATGGGTTGTTGGGACATACACCAGTTATGCATAATTAAATTAAGTATCTCGTGAAATTTGTTAGATGTTAAAACATCTTAATTTATCATGTTAAAACAACTTAATTTTAGTATGGATCATATCAGAGGCTGCTGGATGTGGTGTGCTTGCGCTTAAGCACTGATTCACGATCAAAAAAGCTTGTTAAGACATCTGTCATCTATCTATAAATGAGCCAAAAACTAAATTGTAACAAAAATGTAAAAGGACTTGGAACAAGGCAAGCAGAAGTGGCAACAGAACGAGAGGACATCTCTGACAGCAGGGAGTCTCATCAGGGCACAATGTAAGCTAAGGCCCCGTCGACTTCGCAGCTGCCGCTGACTGTGTCTCACAGAGATTTGGACATGTAGAGGATACACTGCCTTTCAAGGTTCACAAAATAAAGCAGGCTTCGGACAAAAAAACTGGTATTACTAATTAATCTGCCAAGAAAATCTGTTTTCCACCTGTCCTTCCATTACAGTGCCTTAAGAAGCTGAAGGGGGGTCGCTCAACTAATTCCCCTAAATCACTGCAATGAAAAGGTAATTAACATCACAACACAAATGCCAAGATCTAACTTTAGCCAGAAACATACCAATACACTCTGGCAGGGGCTTGTCCCATTGACCCGTGGGTTGGCAGGTCAAGACAGGTGAGCCAAACAGGTAATACCCAGGGTTGCAGTCGTAAAATACCACCGTCCCAAAGGTGAAGTTACCATGCTCGATTTTACTCTGTCTGATGGAGTTGGCTGGGATCCCGGGATCAGAGCAGTTGACAACTGAACGCGGAAAAGGAAAGAAGATAACAAGAAAGAGACAAGGAGAGGCATGTGTTATTTGACTGAAGCACTGAGCAAATCAGTTCAATAGAAGTAAATTGGTAAGATGTGCTTTAAACTTGCTTGAACAAACACAACTTATGTGATCTGCATTCTGAGTATTTGCCATTGAGGCTAGACGATGTACCTCATTATGTGACAATGTTTATCAGTCTTTGGATGATATGCGAAGTATTCCCCGACACACTAGTTTTTATATTCTGAAATAGCTGCCAATTTTATTTGAGGGAACGGTGAATTTTTCCAAGACAAAGAAATCACAATCGAATGGAATTGTCATTCAAGCAAAACTTGTATAAAATATTTGTTTTAAGTAAAAAATATATGCACCAAATGCATATCTGTATCAACATAAAAATATACACCAAATATAAATCACAAATAAAATCATATACACAACAAAATAAAGAGACAAAAATACTAAATAAAAAACAAATACTTTTAATAAATACAAAAAAAAGAACTTGCCAACAATAAGATGGATTTACAAGAATTACACAAATCATAAATCTCCAACTGCAGTTTGATTGCATTAATATTATAGATTTGATATGTATTTAATTAATTGAAATGCAATAAAAACATGATTTATATTTATATTTCCTTTTTTTCAAATATACTCTTGTCCTTTGCATTGCTAGCAGAATCTTTGTGAATATACTATCAGAATTTATTTTACAACCAGGTTTGTCGTCTGTACAGTATATTATTATATATGATATTATTGTGCTTTCTGGTGTTAGTGAGCTGCATTTTTTTATTATGCTATGCTCGAAGAAACAAACCAGAGTTTGATTGATATTAATTGGAAGTAATTGGAATAATAAACAAGTTTTTTAATTTTTTTAAAGGTCCCTTCTTCGTGATGCCATCTTTCAAACTTTAATTAGTGTATAATGTTGTTATTATAGTATAAATAATATCTGTAAAATTTTAAAGCTCAAAGTTCAATGCAAAGCGAGATATTTTATTTAACAGAAATCGCCCACATAAACAGTCGCTTTGGACTACATCCCTCTACCCACTTTCAAGGTCAACCTCCACCTACAGGAACACATAAAAAATGGGCTGTGGTCTTGTTGCATTCCCAAGGAGAAGATGAAGAGGTAGTGTTTGTTTGTCGCCATGTCATCAAAATGCTGTTTTTTTTTATCCCAGAGTCGAATCACCTTTGTTTGGCTTTGCCAAGGACGCTGTACTTCAAGATCAATGATTAAAATTAATTTTTATCTCGGTTCCTGAAAATTATACTAATTACCATTAAAGACATGTTTACAATAAGACTGAGCTCATGCATGTCCATGTGTTGGTAAGCGGTGTCCCCTTTCCAGTCAACACGCACTCGACTTGCTGTCGAATCATAACACAGGAACTACTGGCCCAATAAGAACTTGATACGTATTTCTGAAGGATGGACTTCATCTGAACGAGGAAGTTAGCAGCCGTTTTTATGAAAGTGAAGAAAGCGGTATACAGATAAATAAATAGTGTGCAAAAAACTCCTTTTAAAAGCAAAACATAAACACGTATTATATTGCACACTGCACACACAATCAAAGCTGAACAAAATTAAAAACGGAACCTTTTAAAACAGATCTATCTTGTTTGGAAAAAACTCTTCAAATGTATTCCATTCCATTAAATACAGTACCAAGTGCACACATGCAAATTCAACATGACATGCCTTCTAAGTAAACTTTAATTACATTATTTTGTGCCCTTTCCAGGTATAATTGTTTTCATTATTGTGAATACATTGAGCCACAAATCCAAAAACTTGGCAGCCACTCACAGGATGGTGTAGTGCAGGTGCCATAGCAACAGCCGTTACCCTTTCTTACCCATAATGCACTGAGGTGCTTTAGTTTGGGCAGCCGGTGAATTAGGCAAAGCTCCGTGTGAATAAAAGACTTAACTTTTTTCCCCACCTTTACATGTTGGTGGTGGCTGGCTCCACTGCCGATTGGCCTGACACTGAGCCCGAGAGGGGCCCTCCATCACGTAGCCCATGTTGCAGGAAAAGCTCACCACATCATTCAGGTTGAATCCGTTGCCTATGGTGCGGCCATAGATGGGACTCCCAGGATGCCCGCAACTGATGGCTGAAAACGACCAGAGAAAAATATTTAATTTTGTATGTAAAATACATGAAATACTGATGGCTGTTTTGTTCCTGGGAGCTGTTTTCTCTCAACAGGTACATAAGCAGCAAACTGTGATTGAATTATGGCACTTTTTATATTGATTAGAAACTGTAGGAAATTTTCTCCCTGTGATATTTTTAGCAATCTGCCAACTCAAAAAATAATGAAATCCTATTCATACATTTACTTTTCCAAACAAGTAGGCAATTAAGAATCAGCACCACAGTCTAAATGTCAATGAATTGTGAGGTTGTTTTTCCGAGTTGTCCGCTTGGCCTAGTTTAAATGGATGTTGCTTAACACACGCACATCTGAAGATTCAATGCAACGGAACATTACCAGATCTGAATGGATATCAGACCATCTGATTTCCCCCTTTATCTGTTTCTATATGATATTGTGATCAAATGAAGCCACATTATTTTAATAGTACTGGGCAACACGGTACCATTTGAAGCAGCAATGAAGCAGAACGGCTGGTAAAGCGTGTTAGCAACCACACGCCGCAAATGTGTTTCTGTGCAAAAGCTGTCAATCTTGTGCTACATTTAGATGTTCAAATTAAAAAAATATCAAAGTACATACAGTGCATCAATGTAAATTAATCTCAGAATGACAACACATGCCAGGTTGGGTTTAATTCATCTACTGTAGGGGAGAAATGAAACATCTACTGGTTCTTGTTACCTGATGCTGTTACGAAGATGTGTGTACACCTATCGTCTGTCACACTATATATGTTATGTGCTGATTATCTCCACACCCTCTAAACCAAAGATATTATACCACAGACGAGCTTTTATTTTATTAAAGTTAAACATATTTCTCGGATGCCACACATTTAGAGATGCATTTGCTATCGTGATACCTCTTTCAGCCCAGAGTATATTTCGTGTCTCTTTTGCACTCTTAAAAAGCCACAGTTTATTTGCATAATCATGGCTGTAATTTGTTTCTCTCTGCACAGAGGCAATTTCACTTTCGTTTAAAGACCTTCCATAGCCAAAATTGCAAACTACATCATCTCATGTTCAAATTGCTGAAAATATACTTTTGCACCCTTTCCTGTGTTCTTCCCATATTGTTTTGACATAACATGGCTCTCAATCTTTTGAACAGCGATTTAAAAAATTTAGCACAAAGCTTGCTCATGAATGTACTGTATCCTGCTCATAACCTGATAAGTTGCTATTTTACTTATTTCCTGCTGAAACTAAAGGCTCAATGCTGTTTAAAAAATGTTATTTTACTTTATGTGATAGTTTACCCTAAAAATTAATTCTGTCATTATTTTCTCATTGCAGACCTGCATTCCTGCATCACGCTTTCTGTGACATCGCTGCCACATTCAACAGCCTACTCCGCTCTTTTCCCCATGGCTCTATTGTATCAGCTCATTTCCCTTAAATGCTCTTCAAACAAATAAACGCCCCCGCTGATGTGAGGCAGACTTACTGCAGTGTGTTCGTCTGATAAATGTGGGCTCTGAGCTTAGACCCAGTGTGTCACTGTGCAGTGGGAAATGACAATGATGCTGCATTTTTAATAACGATGGCTCCCTCGATACACATCTTTAAATGCCAGGACCATTTATAAAGGAGAAACCAAGCTCTATGGTCTGAGCATGCCATGATGTCATTTACCCTTCTGCTTGTTTGCTTAAGAGTTATCCTCCTTGTCCCTGATACAGCAGCGCTTATAAACTTATAAACAGTAAGATGTGCTTAACTTAAATAATTCCGTAATATGATGATACATAAAGCAAATTTAGAGTACATCTTTCTAGGTATGTTTTAAAAAAAACATGACCAAGAAAGGACGCTAGACATAAATAACTGTTTAAAGTTGGCCTTCAGAGCACAACGACAGATTTTGTAATGGATAGATCTGCTAAAGGTGGAAGAAAAGGGCTGTTTACACAAAACATGTTCTTACATCTATCGGTTATACACGTTCTACGGAAAAATCTATAGGATACAAAAAACATGTGTTTTTTAGTATATAGACCGATTTGCAAAATGTAAACACTAATCAAGAAGCACTTCCTGTTTAATTTTTTTATAATTTGAAAATACATATTTAATAAAATACAATAAATTTGGAATTTGAATTTCGTCATAAATATTCTGTTGGCAGTATTTTGTTTAAACTTTTATGTTAAGTTGATGTAACTCATAGAGGAAATTCTGGAGCAGTGTTGCTTTTTCACGAAGTGGTCTTCATAACACCCAAATGTCTTGGGGTCACGAATAAAAATTCTTATCTATATTTTCCCATGTATATTAAAATATAATAGTAAACAATAATACATCTCAACTACTGTTTGGAAAGACGCAACTGTGACTCTGGGGCAACTGTGTTGTGACCATTATGTTAAACTATGGAAATTGTGTTCTGACTGAAAACATCCCAATTTGGTAAAAAATTGGCCATTTTTGCAGAGAATTTGCGATGCGCTTTCATTAACTCCCTATTTCTAAAAGAGTCTTGAGGAAGTTCCTGTCTTTGTCCAGCTTTTACTGACTGATTTTTTTCCATAAGAAGTACAAACTTTCCTTTAGCACATACTCTAAATTCAATATAAAATGCATAATGCAATATAAGTCGCTTTGGATAAAGGCGTCTGACGAATACATAAAGGTAAAACCATATTTTAGCTTTATAACAAAAGAAAAATATGTTTACCCAACATATCCATTTACAGATATTGAGACCGCACCTACACCCAGACAACGAAACTCATTTCAGAAAAGTGCTCTTAAACTTTTGAACAATACTGTGTTGCATGGGCCTTCCTGTCTGAATTAATCTTCTCCTGTGTTCAGTAATTTTCCACATCTAGTCAACGGAAGTCCCAAACTCACGGACGCAGATGGGCAGCTGTCCAGACCAGTTGTGATCTTGCTGGCAGATGCGCACAGAGGAACCGATGAGGCGGAAGCCGGAGACGCACTGGTACACCACTGTGTCCCTGTAGCCGAAGTTCTCCCCGATCACCAGACCATTGACTATCTGCTCCGGCGTGCCGCAGTGACCGGCTGAGGAGACAGATGCGAGGCATTAGAGAGATGCTTTTGAGCTAGACTGCTGTTAAAAATTAACATCCAATGCTTTTAGAGAGATGGCCCGTTTCATGCTTTCTGTAATTAAGTGTTTTGTATGTGTGAAATCAAAAATGTTTTTAGAGACAGACTGAGATTATAAAACAGCCTGCAGTTCATAAAGTATTTAATGGTTGTATACTCTGTGTCTAAACAACAGCATGACTTTATTTATATTAAATAACAACTGCAAATAATAGTAGAAACATATCATGCAAAAAAAACCAAGTTGGACCTATTCCAAAGCAAAATGGCTGAAAGAACAGATGCATAAAGCAGCAGTCAGTGTACAGCACATTACCTAAACAGCGTGTCTCCGTTCCACTCCACAGACCGGAAGACAGACATTCTCTCACGGTGGAACCCACCAGCATGTAGCTATTGTCACATGTAAATATGGCTGTAGCCCCAAAGGAGGTCTGACTTCCAATTTTCTTCCCATTGGGAGGCGTGGCCAGATCCCCACACGAAATGACTATGGAAAGAAGATGAGACAAAGCAGGCCGATTTGGCAGGTTAATGCATTTGACTTCTACAGCCGAGCAGCTGGTGGGGTTGTGTCACACATTTCTCTTACTTTGGCAGTGGGGCCTCTCGTTTTTCCAGCTCCACGCGCCATTGGCCACGCACTGAATATGGGCGGGCCCGAGGCGGTAATAGCCAGGATCGCAGGTGAAGATGATTTTGGTCCTGTACTCGTAATGCGACCCGTTAACGATCCGCCACCGTCCATGCTCCAGAGAGAAAGAGCCGATGCTTGGGCAAACCACAACTGTGGAACAAATGCACACGGTGACCTGAATTCACAACCACGCTGATGCCCAGAAGTGCTGTGTCACCTCATGTAACATTTAATTTGCCAGGACAATTAGCACTTAACACAATTATCTGCGACTAGACTCCTGACCATAATACAGTACATTCAAATGTGCTTTTCACCAACAGAGACTGGAAAGCTGCCATTTACCCAAATGGAGAAGACATTCCGTACCTCAAAAGATGCGTTGCTGTCACTGCCTTGTAAAGTACATTTTTAAATTAATATTTATATAAAATATGATTGTATTATATACATATAAATATATTTAATTTCTTGAATTATATTAAAAATAATGACTGATTCAATTGTTTTTATTCAAAAAAGGTTAAATCTTGAAAAATATATTTTATTATATTATCATTTTATTTTTATTAATATGCATTTAATAAAATAAATATTAAAATTATGTATGCAATTATGTTTGCATTTTTATGATGTATTCCACTTTCTGTACTAATACTGCATTTACTGTAAAGCTGCTTTGCAGTAATGCAAAATTGTGCATTAAAAAAAACATTAATATTAATATAATCAAATAATCTTAAAATCTAATAAGCATTAAAAAATAAAAGATCAGTTTTGTTTGATTTACATTATACTATTACATAATTGTGACCTGCCGGTTAAAACCCAGCGTAAGTAATTTTTTGTGAAAATCATTCTACTTAATGTGAAGAAATTTGATAAGAATATAAAATTGATACCTTTAATGTTGACTGAGTAGGTCAAATCAAACTTTAATGCCTGTTTTCTCAGAATATAATATCCCACATAGTTTTCAAACAGCGTCAGACTTAATTTATAATATTTTAATATAATATTACATAATATATAAACTTTCAAACTTATATTTCATATATTTTCTTATGTAATTCACTAGGTTTAAAACAGAGCCAATTTCTGAGCAAACATAGCTTTAGGATAGCTTAGAAAATTGACTCATAAATAAATAAAAGCTGAAGCGGAGAGATCTATTTTGCCAGGGTCGTCTTGAAGGGTTTTCATTCGGCATCTTTGCGTGGGTGGCAACTGTACCTGAGCAGCGAGGGACCTTGTTGTGGTTGCTCCAGGTGCCGTCAGGTTGGCACACGGCGCTGGTCAACTCTTTAGATGACAGTCGGTATCCATCGTTGCAGAAGTAGGTCACGCGTGTACCCACCGAGTAATCCATGGCAAGAACACCTCCGTTCACAGGGGCCTTGGGCACCCCACATGAGACAGCTTATGGATGTAAAAATGAGTCAGACATATGGGGCATGAAGTCATCATAACTTTCAAATGTAATTGTTATAAGTTCATTAAAAGACATCTAATCGTTGCTTATTGCTGCGTTGGAACATTTTGCCATTAGAGCATTGACAATTGGTTTTCAAATGGCTGGTTTTAAAGGGGTGATTGAAACAGCATTTGGGTACTTTATAGACACGGGCCGTTTCTGTTAAAGGTCAGAACTATTTTTATAATAAAAAGGAAAATTATTTAACAAACGGCCAGAAAAATGCATGGAAATTGTACCCTTAGGTTAAAATGGCCATAAAGTTTAAGGTTAAACAATAGTGTGATAAAGTCAATATTAACATTCAGTTAATGTCAGTCCTTGATAAACAAGTAAAAAAGCACTCAAAAAGTTTTCCCCAAACCAAATATGAACTGCAAAGCCGCCTATGGAACGTCCCACCTCGCCTCTTCACCGGCACATATTATTTATCAATGCGCGGTTCTCTACTATGACACTTAGTATGAATCATGGTGATGAATCATCTGTGAATCATGAATCATCTGTGCGGACCCCCTAGATTTATTGAGCATTGAACCGACGGTACATTTGAGAAACAAAGAAGCTCAAGAGCCCGTGTGCAGCTCAGAACCGATCGGCTGTCATCGCTTAACCATTAGCAGCGGAACAATAACCTCCCAGTAATTAAAGAGCATATATCAGTAATAACATCTTTGAAGTGAGATGAACCTTAGTTGCTTTGCTTCTGTCTAACAGGAAAATTAAAAGTGCAGGGATGCTTTTAGGAGTTTACAAGGGGACTTAAATGTCACTTGATGTTAGTAACATAGGAGTCGTGATAGGCTGCAGGGGCCATTTCTGTCACATTAGTGTACCAGGTATGACCTTGCAAAAGTGCGTCAGCTTTAACAAAACCTCTGAGATTCAAAAAATTTAAACAAAAAGAGTTTTTAAAGCTTTGAAATGACTTTAATATACTGTTTAAAAGTTGTTTTCATGTAAGTAAAAAAATAGTTTAATCTGATTAATTCAAATACTTCTATAAGAATTCACCCAAAAAATATTGCGGTATATTGCAAATATGCACATTTAAGAGGAATAAACTGTTACATTTTATATCAATTATTTGTATTTTTCCATTAAAAAGAATGTATTAAGCTTATATCATTTTTGTGATATATACTAAGCCATATTAAACTGGTTTTATAGCGAAAGCTCATGCCTTCAACTGAGAAGTTGGTTTGAGAGTAGGTGTGGTTTTAAATGAATTGCATAGACCTCCTCTCAAGACTAGCCTTAAAGGGATAGTTAACCCAAATATTTAAATTTCATCATTTATTCAACCTCTTGTCGATTGAAACCTTTATGACTGTCTATTTTCCACAGAACATAAAAGAGGATATTTTGAAGAAGGTTTATAACCAAACAGTGGCGGCCATTCACTTAATATTGTATGGGTACAAACAAATGCAAGTGAATAGGTGCCATCCCGTTTCAAACATTCTTTTGTGTTTTGTGGAAGAAACAAATATGCTAACTCGCTGCCAATTTCCACCAGTCTTACTTTGGTTGTGTGTCTTTACAATAGAAGTCATTTTGTTGTTACCAACATTCTTCAAAATATCTTATTTTGGGTTTTGGGTTAGGAAAGAAGTCATACAGGTTTTAAATGACAAGAGTGTGAGTAAAGGAAGACAGAATTGTAATTTTTAAGTGAATTATCACATTAATGTATCAAATAAAGTAGATCAGTAGAAGTAGAATCTAATTTAAAAAGACAGACATTTAAAAGACTATTATCTGGACTGAATTGCTAACTGCTGTATGTTTCACTCAATGATATTACAGGTGGAAGAGAAACATAGCAATAAAAAAACATATTTAAACCACATATTTAAAGCTAATTCAAGTTCTTCAATTTCTTAATTCAAAAGGGGTAACAAAACATGCCCATTTTCTGCCACTAACCTTGGCAAGCAGGAACAGGGGCATCCCAAGCATAGAAGCCGAATAGCGTTTTCTTGCAAACAGCAGTACTTTTCCCAATAAGCCGGTACCCCCGGTCACATGCCCAGCGCACCAGGCTGTTTAAGTGTCCTCCGGTCTGGCTGCTTATGGATCCATGGACGGGAGAATCTGGAGTGCTGCAGTACAAAGCTGTACAGACAGACAGACAGAAACCAGACCCCATCAGTTCCTTAATCACAACCCTGAGCAGAACACCGTGTCATAGGACATTTAAGCACATATGGGTTAAAAAGCCCTAGGAACACTATAAAATTGTGTAGTTAGGGCAATAGGTTATGTCTGCAGAGCAACTCTATTCACAAAGTAAAGCTCCTACGTGTCTCAACCAACATTCCTGTGTGGTTCTGTTTTCTAGGACAGATTTGCTTTTTTGGAGGTGATGAATATATTAACATTTGTGAAAAGGTCGCATGTCTAATTTATTATTTTCACTCAGTGAAATTGAGCAAATTGGAAGTTATGTAGCAGAAGGTTCTGACAGAAACATCACTGAGGATTTTAAGCTGGGAAGTTATCAGATACAGTGTCAGTGTGTTTTAAAGACGATAGACTTTACTTTTGTAAGTTTTGTAAACAGTACTAAAGGAATGACGGCTAAGTTTAGGTTTGATCATAATAAACACTTGAAAAAAGGAAACTTAAGCCACAATTTAATGCATAAAGTACTGTAAGTTTTCCTTTTGACTTTTAGAATTGAAATCTAACCAATTTAAAATGTAAAACAATTTATACATTAAAATGGCGTGGTTTAAATATCCTATCTGGGTCAATGTATTTCCCAGATAAATTACTTTTTATATTTCATATCCACATCAATAAAATATGTCGCACTGTAAAAAGTCAATCTTTAAAAATCATTTTAATTACACAGTGAAAACATAGAATATATTGAATTTGAAATGTTATCAAATAACAACATGCATATTTTAATTCTTTAATAATTCAAACAGCCTTATTGATTAACATTATACTATTATATTCATTATTTTAAATACTGTGCAGGCAAGACATTCAAGTTTACCACAAGTATAAGGGGTTCAATTGTTACTTTTCTTTTTTTGTATTGCACAGTTTCACTGTCAGGTGTAACCTCGTATCGCTATATTTTCTCCTTTTGATTTGTTTTATCACAAAAACGTTCTGCAAATATATTATTAATCAAAAATATAAAATGGCTTGTGACTCAACCTTGTGACCGCACTGGATCTTTAAACTGTCTTAAAATATTTTATGTATTTTGGAAGCGGAGAAGTGTGCATTAAATTACTAAACCCTGTCCAAAGCATCTTTTATAACATGAAATTTTGGCCAAATGCCCGAGCACCAAAGAGCCACAATAAACTTAATCAACTGAAAATGGATGAAAACATAATGTATACAACCACAATGTTAACATTGACAAAACATTGTTTAATCATTTTAAAAAACTATGTTTTTCTATTTTTAGAAGTGGTTTTGAACACACAGGGTTTACGACCAACAGCAAAACACAAAACATTATATTTGTTAATGGCTGTATATATATGGCATCACCTTGATTTATCAAGGAACTGAAAATAAACAAAAACATGACAGCTTTGAACACAGAAGAATAAATCTTGATCCTCAAGAAACATTAATTTCAATTAGTTAGAGATTTGCATTTAATATAAAGACCTCAAGTGACCCAAAACATATGGCAAATCTATGAGGAATGGTTTAAGTAGTAATCCAGACTCTGGACTCTGAACACTACAAAACACACACGTATTAAATGAATGTGTTGTGAAGAAAGACAATATTTCAATGTTTCAAATCTGACAGGATCAAACTATAAGAAGACTGAATACTTTCTAAGGGCAATGTAAGTCACACACTCAGCTGGAACCTCAAACACACGCATCAATAACAATGTCAATCAAACCCAGCAAGAGACCTTGACAGGAATGAAACAACTCCAAAACAGAAAGAATCTTTTATAATCATACGCTTGGTCTTGCCACATCTCGCAGTAGACAGAAAGACTTCAAACTGAAGCTCAGTCTTTGAATTGGAACAAGGCGTTAACACAAAGTGGAGGAAATTCTCTTACTCTATCAATTGAAATAAACAAAACGTTCATCATAGATTTTAAAAAAGACGAAAACAACTGACAGGACGCTTAAGCTAAACAAAAACGTTTGAACGCGGGATGTCAGCTCACATTTCCTCTCGGTTTAAAGTTAGACTGAAGCACATTCCAACATAACTTCATTCTTCCCAGCAAGAACTATAGTGAAAGGAAGATATTTCAGTCTCAAACAGGCAGGTATATGAAAAGCTCAATCCAGGTTTGGATTTAACAAAGTTCAGCCAGGATTTGTGGTGGCCGAACAACAGATAACTCTGGGTTTAGGACCCGCAATGGAAAAGCAAAGTGAAGCTCAGTGCTCAATGGCCTTCCTGCAAGGACCAGAAGTATTTTGATGGAAAGACAGTTGAGAAAAACTGCTGAGTGGAACTAAGCACGCAGAAAGCCACTGACTTTGAAGAAATCTTCTGATACATGGGGACACACAGAATATATATATGTCCGCAAACATAGGATCACTTGCAATAAACAGTAAATTCTAAGACTTTAGGATGGAACTTAAATTATTAAAATTCTTATGATTATTTAAAGCTATAAGGGCATAAGGTTACATTCATAAAAGGGTAAAATACTATGGAAAAAAAACCCTGACCATAGTAAAAAATAATGCATTTAAAATACATTTCTTACATTCTAAATGTAGTTTTTAGTAATATATTTACTGACATTAAACTATTAATTAACCCTTTTTTGGAGTACTAGATGTTCGCAATGAAAATTGCTTACATTTTTCAATATGTAACTTTTGATCAATTCTGTGTTATTTTTCAACACAAGTAAATACAAATATTGCATTTTTTCACTGTTCCAGTAAGCCAAGTATTTCTTCAGTATATCTCAGAACTATTTTTGCACAATTTAAGTGCATTTATTCAAAAATAGTATTCCCAAATAAAATTACAATTAGGGGTTTATTAACCTAATACATGTTTTTTTCAATGTACAGGAGTTTCCAGGATTTTCAACAAATGACTTTACATCTACGTATTTGGCAGATGTTTAAAGCAAAAGTAAATTATACTGTACATATGATTCTGGGGAATAAAAACATAACTCTGGCATTGCTAGAACCATGCTCCATACACTTAGCTACAGGAAAGCTGTAAAGAACTCCAAAGAAAACTTTAGAGCTGGTAATAGTCATATCAGTGCTGCATCTCACGGCATCTCTCTAAAAGCTGTCATTTACCATTTAAACACAACTAGAGTAAAACCCCTGACCACCAGAAGCTCTCAAAGGTACTGTGTGTCCTGTCAACCACATGGACTCATCCTGAATTTCAGGTGAGGAAGAATAAGGGGTTGACGTCCCCGGTGGGTCTGACATCCACAGAGACGACTTTAGTATCACTAAATATTGCACTACTGGGCTAGTGGGTTTCAACCCCTTCATGTTGTCAGTATGATTTTCCAAGAGTCTGTAAAGCACACAACCCCAGCTAGAGAGGTCAGCTGTCAAACATACATACGATAAACTCAGAGGTAAAGAAGTGTGCAATTCTCTCTGGGGTGTAAAAGACAAAATAAATCCATCAAGTTCTGCAAATCTTAGTATAACAGACATTTACACATAGTCACGTTTACACAGAAATGTCATCTGCACAGCCTCATGCAACCATGCATTCAGAAATGTATGGGTAGCTGACGCATTTATAAGGTCATGAATTTTTCATGTAGCATTTTAAAACTTTTGCAATTATTTCAATTAGGTACAAACATTCTTCTCAAATAACAAAACCTACACAAATAATTATCATAAAAATTGGTCTTACTAAATTTAGTAAATATAGCTTTAAATACTCTTCACCAAAGTGTGCCAGTCAACTACCCAAACATAAACGCACACTTTCTCAACCCAAAATTGCATGCGTACACAAATTCGATACCACAGAAGGAAATCGTGCAAGCAATAAAGTGATTTAAATGGATACATACTTTGATACTCACCGACATAGCGGATACGGAACCCCTTCTTATTGGTGCCGTGATCAGCTGACCAGCGCAAGAGCAGCTGGTGCCCGGTCGTGGTTATGTTGAATGGTGTGGGGAGGTCGCCGCTTAGTGTAGCCAGTGTCTGACTGTGTATTGTGGGCCCTTCAAACAAAAAGAGGAAAGAAATGAGAAAGGACAATTTGCAGGAGAACTGTTACATCAAATTATACCTGCCTAGAAATGATGAAACTCATAAAACTAGGTTGACGCTTAAGGGGAGAACAATCTAACTTTGCTCTTGAAATTTCTTATGGGAGATATCCCGAAAATGGCCAAAGTAGACAAGGCGTTTATAATAAGAGTAAAATGGCACGAGTGGAAGAATATCCAGTGTTGGTAGACCAGTGAATCAGCTCATGGTGATGAATTGTAACACAGAAACTATTTGTAAATCTGTTGTTATAATCACAGATAACATGAAAATAATGCATTTCATCTAAATACACAATGGCTACACATTCTAACAACCAATTTAGAGCACCCTTGGACATTTATAGCCAAGTTTGAAGGAGAAAACATCTACCATCAAAGACTTCTAGAATGTCGTATTCCTTTTCAGTCTGGAAGAACTCAAAAAACAGGGTGATATTGTAACCCTTCTCCACGTTGATGCTCCATGAACACATCTGCAGATTGGGGTAACTGTCTGGGTACCCTGGGCTCAGAACCACACCAGATGAATCGAATCGTACATCATGAGCAGGGCATTGTACTGTGGGAAATATACAAAATAGACAAACATTTTAGTGTATAGTCATTTTAAAGGTGTTATATGTATTTTTAAGGATATGTGAACCTGCCTGTGAAAACCCAGCTAAAGTTATTTTTCCATAAAATCGTTTTTCGATAAAATCATTCTACATGATGTTAAGAACATTCTTTAAGAATATAAAATTGATATATTTACTATCGACTGAGACATGTCAAAGATTGAAATTACAGTAAAATGTATAGGTCGAATAGAAATTTAATGATTGAAATTTAAAATGCTTTACAAAACAGGTTTGCATATACACCTTGCACAAAGACGCAAAATATGATGACATCTTTGTTTTCTGACAGCCTTCTTAGAGTTTTGAAAGGCAGGGCTCGAGAAAAAGATATTCTAGATATTACAAAATTTTAAAAACTGGACCTTTTAATCAGTCCATGCAAAATGATGGGTGAGCAAAGCCACTACTTTAATTTTATGGCATTAGATTTTACAATTTTAATACAAATAAATAACAAAGTGGCATTTGCAAATCAACAATATTGTCTCGTAACTAACTTTATTCATGAATAAATGAAGTCATATAAGCGATAACAACATTTTACTTTTGAATAACTTAATTCTTTAAAACAAACCACTGATGTTTTATAACAATGTGTGTTGTATCATGAACATAAACTACACTTGTATAATAATATATATATATATATATAATGCACAGAAACTACATTGTGTGGCTAATCTATACTGCTAGTTACAATCTTTAAAAAAGTCCTAAAATGTGTCTTTGTTGTAAAGCGGTTTGTTTGATTTTGCTTGAAAAAAAAACGTAAAAAAATTATGAATGTGTTTGCCCTAAAGCCAAATTTTAAAGTAAAAAACAAAAAAGGTTCCATTGAAATAACATTTCTTAAAAGCTTTGGAACTGACACTGTTAAAAAAATTAAGCTTAATTTTATACGAAGTCAGCCTGAAATGTCCCAAGCTCCGCAAAAACACTTCATGGGGACTCATTCTGTTTATTCCTCTCTGAAACTGCTTTAATGTGCATGACAAATGATTGAACTACTCTTTCCAGGCACTTTCCTGAATCTAAGCACAGGACAAATTCTAACAAAGTGAGTGCTCTCTCATGGGAAAGCAGAGAGAAGGATGGAGCCATGAAAGATTAATGGCAGCAGCTGTCTGAGCCTCTAAACTCGGGAGAACCGCATCGCTCATCAACGCACAAACTAAGGTAAAGGACGTTGACAACCAATGACTGAGCTCTTCATAGCCTATGAGCAAGATGGCCTCTGATCACATTTTATCCTCCATTACATACATGATACTTGTGATCTGAACCCATAGCCTTGCTTTCCCGATATCCTGTGATTTACTTGTGGACAGCTATGGTTGTTTCCATGGCAAATTTGGACCCTATAATACTTTTCCAGGCTGTGTTGTGCAGCTCTGGCATAAAAAAGATATGTCTGCTGCTTAATCCTTGTTAAATGAAAAGCATTGGTGTAAGAGGAGCTCGAAACTTTACCAACCTTGGCAAGAAGGTGGATGTCCGTCCATCTGCAGCCTCTCTCCCAACCTGCATGTGAGAATCTCACTGCCCACCAGGGTGAATCCAGGGTGACATCGATACCGGATAATATCACCTGATAAAGTCAGAGTCGCAATGATTAAACAGGACTAATAAACTGGACTGCAAACCAGCATGACTTTGATAGAAATAGATGACAGATTTGTTAGAGGGCTGTGTATGTTTTTTAAGGTTAAACTCAGAGTTGATGATTGAAGTGACGTGAAACAGCCACGTTTGCAGCCTCTTCTAATAAATTGCTTTTATACTTTTTGCATGATAACACACCCACAACATCATCCACCCCCCGCAACTGTATCTGAAAATAATCAAGCTCGAGTATCTGAAGATTGTGGAACGCATGATGCGTTGGAGTGTTCCCAGAGTAACCTTATTTTGCTGTGCCTGTGTCTAGGCAACAAAGCAAGGTGAATCCATCTAATTTAAAGTGCAGTTGGTGTTATTTTTCAAGCACCGGTTAAACGCAAGCCCTGCTGTTTCTGAAAGTTGCATGGATGTTGGAGCGTGCAATATGCTTTAGATGCCTAAAAGCATTTTGAACTATTGAACCATTTATTAAACCTACAGAACGTTTTTGCTTATGAAAACATAACACCTTTATGCTAAAAGAGTTGAATCACTTTTCTAACCATGTATTCATACCTATCTCTAATTCATTGTCCTCCATCAGGATGTCGGCATTCGGTACCTCAGGTGGAGGCTGGCACACTCGCAGCTGGTAGGCTGCAAAAGATGAAGACAAAGAATTAGAGTGATAATCTCAAAAATATAAATTCTGACATTATTTATTTACCCTCATATACAGTATATGAAAAAAATATGATATGAAAAAATATGATCACAAAGAGCCTCGCTTTTAAAGGCCAGAGTCCCACTGTCCGAGTTCTAAATCTCAATTCTATACCACCTTGACACATCAGTATGGTTTTATTAATCACCAACATCACTGATTTCACATAAGACATGTGCTCTAACAAGCATGTCACAGTTGTTACCATCGTGGAGAACAAAACACAAACAACATACTCTCATAATGAGCAAATCACTTAAGAGAGGGAATTAACCAAACATTCATCTGGATATAGATTGCAAGAGTAATGCATTTGTTTGAAAAATAACAACACTGCAGCATTTCCCGTGCAAATATATAGATAGCTGTGTGGGCTGGTGATAATTACAAAGTAGCTTTGCTCTGTTTAATTATTGCATAAATTATTCTGGTGTTAATGAACCTGGGAAGGCAACGGGACCTCAGAAATGACGTGCTGAGTCGAGGTTTGACATCAAGCACTGTAACTGTAGAGAATTAAGATGGATATCAGAAGCCTTTGAGCTCGACCGTCTTGAGGACATTAGAAGCTGATAAATTGAGGCAGAGGACATTGGCTTAGTCTTCTCATGTCTAATGGTGAGCCAAGTTTAGCTTTCAGAAGGCAAGATTGAAAAGACACCACTTTACTACTGAGGCTCCCTTAGCAAGTGGCTCCTACTCAACTTGTGTTCTCATGAGATCAGAGTAAAAATATTGGGATTCCTAAGGAATGGCATTGGCGAGGGGCAACACTATGATAAGAGGAAGCAAATGCAAAAACAAGAGCAAATATCAAAAAGCAAAACAAAACGAAACAAAACAAAACGAAACGAAACGAAACGAAACGAAACGAAACGAAACGAAACGAAACGAAACAAAACAAAACAAAACAAAACATGATAGTAACACAACTGTTTTAAAAATCTGCCTTTTGCCTGCAGATTTCCTTTGAAAAATCAAGATCCCGGCAGATGGAACTGGGTAGCCTATCTTTGTGAGCCATTAGAATGATACTTCAATATTAAGTTTAAAACAATCTGCCTGGTGCTTTTCCAACTCACAGATGCCATTTTGGTGTCCTTGGCTACTGGATGGAGTGTTGAGTGAAACCCCACTAATAAATTTGTGAATTTAAATGTCATGATCTCTGCATTGCAAAGCTCATTCAAGGCTCATAATCACATTCCATAAGTTCATGTCTAATCTGCTTTAGTTAGAGCCTAAAACGCTGGAGTGGGCAGTATCAGATAGCCACTGGCCAACCAGACAGAGAAGTAATGTGATTAGAAAACACAATAAATACTGGATGAATATTTCCATTAAATGACTGGTAGTTTTAACAAATTTATATCGAAGTAATTGGTTGGAAATAAAGTTTCCTTTCAGACTCAGTATTCCCTTTACTCAGAATCTAACAGAATCAAAGCTCGGCTCATTATGATGGAGTGGGGGACATTTCCCAGGGTGAATCTGAATATATACAGGATTCTTTCTCTTTGTCATGTACGCACATCACACATGAGACTATGATAAACAGAATGTGAGCAATTAATTTCAAAGGACTCGTAAGGAATCTAATTTATACTTGGTTATAAAAAACTGAAATCAATTAAATAAATAATAAAAACCTTTCAAATGTATTTCAACTACAAAGTGGTTGAACATTTTCAACTTTAATATGTGCATGTCAACCTTAATGTGATCCTTTGAGTCTTTGGCGTGACTTACAGTCCACAATGATAATTTCCCCTCAATGAGTCAGAATGGTTAAGCTCTGAGTGACAGCTGATATGAGCCGTGGATCAATACGAAAGCCCATAAACCATACGCATTGCTTAGCAGCCCAATTTCCATCAATATACTGAGTGTTAATGCAGGTCACAGAGTGTGTGTTCATCGAAAACTGACCCCATGTGGATATGCATGTGAACAAATAAATGACAAAGTATTGACATACTGATGCTGATTAAATATTTAGGAAAACCAAGGTTAAAATGAATCAACACTATGAGCAGTATTTTATGTCAAGTATGGGTTTTAAACATGATGGATGAGTGTAATAACCTCCAGACTCTCAACGATTCTATGGTCTGTTTAACAAGCTTTAATTACAGTTTGCATTGTTAACACACATCAATAGGTGTAGCTACACAGCTGAATTAATAAACAGGTTATATAATAAACAGAGAATAGATTTGTTGGTTGGTCATAGTCTCACCGTGGTAGCTAAGTACAAAGAAGCCACTCCCACTGAAGTCGCTGTGAAACTTGATGAGAATCTGATTGGATGTGCTGTAGACGGACTCCAAGGCTGTGTTACCACTGAACTGACCGATCTGCGGGGAACTCTGATCTGGACCATCCCTGAAACATCATAACATTGACATTTTATTTAGATTTAACGTCTGGTATTTGTGTAAAGATCTTTGAAAGGTGGAGTGTGATAATTATTCGTAATGAACCGCTATGTTTTATTACATTAGAATGATTTTGATCCACATACAGGGCAGGTCATATACTTACATCTTGCATGAAAGCAACTGCCTTGTTTCCACAGTTCTAGTTACTATACACATTTTACATCAGTGCTACATATTTGCATTTTTGTATCAACCACTTGCAAATGCGCCATCCTTCTATTAAGCTTTGTTATTCATTCTTAGAGAATTACATCCCATATTAGATTGCGTAGAACCTAAATGAAGAATTATACAGTGGTCCATGAAATAACTCTGCAGTTCCAACCCAGACTAATAAATCCAACATTATATATTTAAAAAGAAATCTCTGCTCTTACAGATCACTTAGGCTTGCTTTTATATACCATATTCTCTTAAAATGAGACTTTAACCCAGTGGCCCAGCAAAAACAACGACAATACAATTAAACCTAAGGCGAATAAACTACGTGCTTCATAGCACAAGACTGATCTTCAGTATATTGCTAAACGCTGCTTTTACGAGCAACACAATCTACAATGGGATTTTAAGTGACGATGGCAATATTTTCCTATTATTGACTAAAGGGAAAGCAAGACGAGTCTTTGCTAAAATAGATAGTCGTTTCTCTGTGTCGCGTATTTTATAAAGCTATCTTTGTCTTCACAACAGACCAGCCCAGCAAAAATGTATTGCAGCATTGTGTTAAAGTCTTCGTTTGCGCTTGAACGATAGGGTTGGACTAATGAACTAGAGGACACTGTTTTATCTAGGTCACCTATGATGCATGAGGTGGTCACTGGGAGCAGCACACTAAGGAATGGATGTAGCACCCAAAGAAAGTGCAAGACAAAGATTCTTGTACTGTATGTGCATGTGTGTCGAGCATGTTTCGGATAAATTAAAGCGTAAAGAGTGAAATCGAAATTCAGACCAAAGAAATAAATCCAATAATAATATTAGCTCTATCTGTGCTCAAAATACATTATTTAACACTGTGTGGAGGGCAGGGTATGCTGGAACCATTAATAAATAAATGCACCCTCCGGAATTTTTCTTAAACAGGAGAGACCTGTGATTCGAAAAGAGTACAGACAACATTAATTTTTGGATTCATTCTGGGTTTCACTCAATGAATTTTTTCATGTACCCCTCAACGGGGTGTCACAACGATGCTAAGGACAATTATTCAAAAGCTTCTGGCCTAAATTGACTCTGCGAGGACAGGAATCCTGGCTACTTCCTGCCATTCAACATGCTGTAGATTTCCCTCGGTAAGATATACAGCAGCTTCAAAGTGCTACAGAAATATCTTCACTCGAATGCCAGGGAGATTCATTTCATTTTTTTCCTCACACAACTTTAAGTATACAGTTTCAATTGTTGTTTGACTATTCCGTACTAATTTGATAATATTGATTCCGCTAAACCTCTGAGGATTTTCACTTGTTTGAAGCCACATTTAGAGAAAATGTATGTAACTAAGAAGACACCAGACCTTAATTTTTTTAGGAGAGTGGTCATGGAAAGCAAATAAAGTAAAGAAAACCCAATTAGCGAAATCTTTTCTTGAAGTGTTGGCCAGATGAAACTCTGCAGGGAAATGAGAAAAATCTCTGCAGGGTAGTTATATGACTATTACAAAAAGTCTGCAAGCAGTCACTGATTCCCAGAAATTCAAAGTATCAAGAACATAAGATGTGTAAACTTTTAAACAGCATTAATGTTCCATTTCATTTATTATGTTCTTTTATCTATGTTGTGTCATTTGTCAAATTTTTCTTGTTGAATACACATTACTGTATATGCTGTATTATTAAAAAAACCCTTCTTTTCATTCTACAAAGAAAGCCACCAAACCTTAACTTCAACACAAGTATTTACCAGACAGTGATGTAGTCATAGATGGGTTCGGTGCTGAGGACAGTAAAGTTGATGTAGATGCCGTTTCCAGGTGGCACCCTCACGCTCCACACACAGTCCTGGAAGTTGGGGTACTCAGCTGGGTGACCCGGGGAGAAGATGGTGCCGTTCATTGAAGTGATGTTTCCACCACAAAGAGCTTTTATTGGAGAAAAGCCAAAAATATAATGTTATTAATGTGTGCAGCAACACATTGTTCGAGATACATCTCTTTCCATCTGATGAAAGATTAAACATTGTCAATCTATGAAACATTCCATATGTTTTTTACACACAAGCTCAGAAGATCACAACTGTCCATTTATTAATTTCACAAGGAACAAACAAAATGTGATTTCATATACTATATATATATATATATATATATATATATATATATATATATATATATATATATATATATATATATATATATTATATATCTCAATTATATAGAATTGTAATTAGATGACAAATCTTTTACTAGATACTTTTGGTGGAGGAATCAAGTATCTTTCTGTACTACATTCACATCACGGTTGATTATATCTTAAACCCAACCTTGTTTTTCCATCGATTTAATATGATGGGTGGACAAATATGGACCACGGAGCTATAAAGTTGCTATAAAGAGCGCTGCACTGTTTAACATCTTGTAAAATTGTTGAAATAAAGCAATAAATCTCATTCTCTTACATCAGCGTATAATATCATCAGCTGTAAGGGACTACTGGCACTTTAATAGTAACTATCAATGAGCAGTTACATACATGACAAACTGGGGCTGTTGAGTTTCAAGGCCAAATCAAGACTATATGAGAATATGAATACACTTCAACAGGCATCGAAATGTATTGGCATCAGTTAGAAGAAGAGGATCTTCACCTTCACAGCGTGGTATAGGATAGTTCCAGTTTCGACTGATGCCATGGAGGCAGGTTAGAGAGGTCTCCCCGATGAGCGAATAACCAGGTAGACACTCAAAAGACACTGTCATGCCCACGCTAAAGTCACCGCCTATCACAATACCATTCCTGAATGGTCGGGGGTCAGGACAGCTCTGAAGCTGATAAGCTGAGGATAAAGACACAGAGCAAAAAGTGTCAAATTTGAAAAACATCTAATAATTGGTTTATTTTATATTATACTAATACAATGTTAAAATTATTTAATTTGAATATCATAAATGTAAAAATTTTATTAACATAATAATATCTTTTAAAATATTAAAATAATTGATTAAAAGTCCAACAGTTAATTTCTCTCAAATTAACAAATATTTTCATGTAAGTATATGTAAAAAGCATTAATTTAAAATTATTTCTTTGTAATATACAGCAATTTATTGGGTGAATTCTAGTTATGCCTTACCTTGGTATGTAATGTGAAATCCAGGTTTATTTTGTGAATAATCACTGTGGAAAAAGAAGCTGGTTTCATGCGTTGTGCTGAACAGCGACTCGGGCACCTGCGGCCCACTGAACCTATCAATGACTGTACCAGTCTCAGACGGCCCGCTTCGTATCTCCAGATAGTCATGGATCGCTTCAGTGGAGAAGTTCATGAACTGAACATGGATTCCTTAGACAACATTTAAAAATCGATTACTAAAAATTGCTTAAAGACTATGAGAAACATACATCATTTAACCTATTTCAGTGTGGTTTAATGACAATAATGTACCAAAGCCAGTAGGAAGAGTCACTGTCCAGGTGCAGTCCAGACCACTGGGGTAGTTGCCAGGGAAACCAGGGCTCAGAATCACTCCGCTAACATCCTTCATGGCCCCGCCACACTGGGCTGTAAATATCCAGATTAAGATTCATGTTACTGATGCGTATGCTTTGAATTTTGTCTTCAGTTTAATAGAATAAAAAGCTGCATTTTAAAAAGCTGAAATGATAACAGAACACATTACATCAGTTTTGCCAGAGAATAGTCTGGATCATGTTGATGCATACATTGATAATAGAGTTTAAATTACATTTAAACATAAAGCAAAACGGAATTGGGCAGGTCAAGGGACGGCCAACTCAAACATGAGCCAAGGCAATACAGAAGATAAACAGGGAGGCTGGCAATCAGTGACATATTGATCTCAGGAAACCTGATCTCAGAGAAAGGCTGCCGGCTACACGGGATGTTTTAGAAACAGAATGGATCGACACAGTTAAAAAGAGACGTGTGGAACGTCATTTCGCTGGACAAGGAAAATGTCAATACACAAATATAGAAAGGAATGGCTTTAGTTATCATTACTACTCTTATGCCAATATCTCTTAGTGAAGACTACTCAGCAACTGACCAGATATTAAAACTACATTTTTTAAACAAAAACTTCCTCGTCATGATTTTGGTTTCTATTCAAATGTCACAATAAAAGACTGCACTGCACCATCTCAATAAATTTCTCTGAAATAAAACTACTTGAATTTTCCCACCTCACTCAAACGCACAAAGACCTTTTTAATGTTAAAGGTGATCAATGTAATGTTCTTTTATTAAAATACGTATTATAGTGAGATGACTTTGAAGAATTAAATGGCTCATCCAGTTGTGTAAGTTTGGGGAAGACCGCCTGTTTGACACTATTGTTTTTATGGAAAGAGCGAAATTCTTAACCTAAAAAATATTGTTTGATTGTACAGAAAAAAACTGAAAAAAAATGTGCTGCAAATAGAATAAGAAATTAAACTTGATTAAAAAAAGAGTAAACCTATATTCAACATCATTTTTCTTATCCCACTGGCATATTTTTTGCTCACTTTAACCCTATATGTGTTTAATTCTTATATCTTCTCTTTTATAAAACAAGACAAAATTTCTTCGGTCACCTTCCTATCAAATGTCTCTTGATAAAAGAATTAAAAATATTTTAATAGAAAACAAGACAAAATGCTAAAATTATAGGAAATATAATAATTTCACTTAAAAAAATTCCCTACAGTACTTTAATGTACTGTAGTATCCACTAATGTAAGAGGAAAGGGACTTTACACTCGCCTAAAATACCGCAAAGAAGAAAATTATGTCAGACAACTTCTCAATGTTTTATTTTTATTGTAGACATTTGTTATTCATTTGGAAAAAAAACTTTTAGCACTGACAGTGAACTTGAGTTTAGAGATAGCTTTAGTGATATGTGAGCCATCTGATCAGATATATATATTTTTTAAAGTAATAGTTTTACATTTAGGACTAAATTATTAAAATGGAGAGTTAAGCTAACTAGAAGTGCATCCATGAAAACATTAACGATCCATAATCTTTCCTGAAAAGTAATCTCTATAATAATGACTGTACAGTATATGCGCCACATTATTGTGTTCGATGGAAAGCTCTGAATTGATTTGCAATTTACTGTAGATTCTGAATTAAATAAAGGCTGCCGGGACGGGAAAAGCTTAATGAGCATACAAGTGAATCAAACATTAACATAACCCACTGTAGCACCTCTTATTGAATTACTGATGAACAGAGAAACACATCAAACAAAGAAGTGTGTCTACATTCATCGTTATTGTGTTTAAGCTTTGTAGATGGCTTGAAGTTATTTCTTGAAGTTGGCCATTTTATTTATTGTGCATGTAAACTCCCCTACAACACATTAAAAGACACTTTTAGTCAAAGCTGACATTTCACCCTAAAATTAAAGCAGTGGCACCCATTCACTTCTATTGTATAGACACAAAATAAATGCAAGTGAAAAGGTGCCAGTAACCAACATTCAAAATTCATCCTTTTGTGTTATTTTGAAAGAAAGTCATACAGGTTTTAAATGACAAGAAGGTGAACAAATGATGCAACCATTGATGACTATCACTTTAAGTTGCATTGAAGCTATTTTCTGCAGTGCTCACAGAATGCTTTCCTCTTTTAATACATGAATGGTTAATAAATAAATGAGCTTTTGTTAAAAAAGTAAACAGAGTTAATGCCTCATTATTTTGCACTTAAAAACATTTCCAAGATCCATTCCATAAATTCATACCAAGGCAAAGCGGCACAGGGTAGTTCCACCTTCTCACTGGTCCAGGCATGCATGTGATATGGGCATTTCCCTAAACAAAAACAAAACAGATCAACACTTCCAAATCATAAAGCGCTGCGCTTCATTCCTCTAGCCAGTAACATTTTGCAATGCAGCACTCATGCATGTCATGTCATGCGCAAACGTCAGATTCACAACATGCATCAACCTCACCTGTAAGGAGTATCCTTGATCACATTGAAACATGACAACATCTCCGACCATGTATCGATCCCCCACTTTAATTCCGTAAGTGGGTGTTTGAGGCTCTGGACATGTGTCTAGGCCAATAGCTGTCAACACACAATGATGAGATTTTTCATATTGTATTTATAATCAATCTCTATTGGATAGTAGCTATGCATTACTGGTCAAATGTTTTAGGAGAAATTTAACCTTTTGCATTCATTTTTCCACATTTAGAACATAATGAATAATAATAAAGAAGTATGGGAATTTTAATAACAAAAAAATATATAATTATCTTCAGTGTGCAGAAATTGCAAAAATGTTTTCTGGTCATTTTATCAAGCAGATTCTTAAGGTCTCACCCTTTTAAGAGAATAATTTACGGTTATAGGCTATTTTTCTTCAATATTCAGTCAAAGTCATTGATCTCAAAAGCATTTGTTTGAAATAAAAAAACTGCAAAATGATATATCTGTCCATAAAGTAATTTCAGACATTTAGGCCTACATCTGCCAATCTGATGTGTTTTTTTTAAATAATGAGAAACATTTCACTCAAGTGTCCAAAATGTCTGACCAGAAGTGTACTAAAGAAAACTACTAATTGTCTGTTGTTGAATTCTAAAGACCAAATTTTCAATCCAGCATGTTTGTGAGATCTGGCATGCTGGTATCTAAGAACATTTGGTTAGAGAGGCTGTTTTCAGGCTAATTATTTTAGGGATGTAAATACGGACACCTGGCTCTATTTTGTGAAGAACAGGTGTCTCTGACTCAGCAACTGCTGCCAGACACATAACTTGGCTTTATTCTGGTCTGACATTTAAGCATTTGCCTAAGACTTTCTTTTGTCCCGTTTCTATTTTCTCCTTTGATTTCTTGCCATAAAAAGAAGATGAAACATATCATGTTATGAGATTACAATAAAATCAGATGATACATTGATACCTTTGGGGTTTTAATATGTGACATCCCTGCTGATGTTAGTGGTGCGGTTGTAGAGAGAGAAATTTCTGACCGTCTATCTGTCCCACCCATCTCAGTATCTTATCATATAACATGTTTTATACATGTACAATTCTTTTAAAATCCAGGGATGAAGTCCAGTCATGCTTTCATGAATGCAGTTACTCTTCTGAAAAGAATCAATATCATAATCTTGTTGGACTGCTGTGCTGTACCTGTGTACTCCAGATGAAAGCCTGCTGCGGACACGCTGATGTCTGACACGAAGTTCAGGTAGAGGTTGTTGGACGTGCTGTTCAGCAGCTGAGGAATGGTGGTCCCTGATAAAAGTATGTTACAGATGTGCATGTTACAGATATGAAAAGATGTGATTCTTAATTTATGTTCGGTTTAAATAACATTATCTGAGAATTAAATAACAAACAGCGTGAAGTGGATTGCAATGCCAACAAGTTTAGATTATACAGAACGATGACTTACTGTCCTGTAAGTACACACTGATAATTAGAAAACGTTAGAAACTCATACACAACATCTGGGCCGAGAACAAATTTTAAGAGAGATTTTGTCATCTTGACCTCACCCTTTAATTTTTTCAAACCTGTATTTTTTGTTGGGTTATATGCATATGGAGATATTGTCAGCAACTTTGATTTCTAGGGCACCAATGGCTAAACATATTTTATAATTTAGAAAAAAATTATTGAGACAAACCATTCTTGCATACCGTTACCAAATATTTTTTTTCTACTGAGGAGTTCAATAGTGCCCCAGAAATCATAGATGCTAACATCCTTCTTAATATCTGTCCTATATATCAGTCATATCTACCGGGACATCTATTATGAGTTATACATATCCAATCCTTTTAAGATACAGGGATGCAGTCCAGTCATGCTTTCATGAATGCAGTTCCTCGTATCAGAAGAATCAATAGCATTATCATGTTAGACTGTGGTGCTTTACCTGTCTTTGTTTGGTTGAACGAAAATGGAGATATTAAGAAGAATGTTAGCAACTGAGTTTTTAAGGCATGATATACGGAAAACAAACTGTTTTATCTCTTAAATATGTTTTAATACAACTTTGGAATTATCTGTGACATTTTTTTTACTACAAATTTGAAATTTTATACAGAAATTTCATTTTTGGGTGAACTATTCCTCTACACACCTGGTTCAACTTAGTTCGACTACTTTGTTTTAGCAGACCACACCAGTGACACAAAGTCTGACACAAAAACTCTAATATTCTTGTTCGAGAAACACCTCAGCGCAAAAAGGCCAACAGGCAATAAAGGCCCAATGATGACAAGCTCTCAGCATTAGTGTACTTCATGCGGTCGCTCTGTTTATAAACAAATAAACTACTGAGCGGTGCGGTGCCCATTAGACATGCTGCCAAAAACAGTCATTAATTAGTTAGCCAAATCCGCATAATGCACATCCTTGGGTCCTTCCTGGCTCCAGATATTAAAAATCGTTGACTGTCTGCAGGCTTTGACTCGATTAAAGGCATCAAGTTCTGGTGAGAAATTTTGGAAGCTATAATTTGATTCATTTCTTTCCCTTCAACTCTAATAATGGATAGGATGTATTACATTCAAGCATAACGCATTTTGCCTGTGATGAATAATTTTACCTATAAAATCGAATTGACCGTAAAAATTACATATTTTTTAAATGTCTTAAAACAGAATGTATCTCTATACCTTTGCTTCATGAAGCTTATGCAGATTCATGAATATGCAAATAAGCTGCTAAAACTGAAAGTAAAACTGAGAATATTTCGCCCCTCAAATAAAGACTTGTCAACTTAAACTCAGAAAATCAATTCATTTAACATATTTGGTTATACCATGCTGGAAAATCACTTATTTTGGTTGTTGATTTTATTGTCTGATAATTAAATGTATAACATGTCTAATACATTTTGGTAATTCTTAAAGTATAGAAAAATGTTAGCCATCGCCATACCCCCCCTGCGAATCCGTCATGGGGACCCCTAGTTGAACAACCACTGCTATAACTCAAACTGTTAATAAACAGGGTCAAATAAGTTGATGTGATTGGTTACAGGTTTATGATGTCATAAACCTGGGCCGTTACAAACCACATTCATCAAACTGCTGGTTAAGACAATATTCAGCAAAATGTTACATTTGCCCAGGGTTTGACTTAAAGCGTTTTAAAACCACACAAACAACACTAAATGCTTAAATGCAAAAATGTGCAATCAAACGGCATAATGTGTGAACCTGCATTTCACCTCCTACCTGAATAGCTTCCCAGTCTGGGTGCATTGTTGTCTGCGCCGTCATAGAAGTCCAGGGAGTCCCAGTTGTGTTCGGTTGCGAAACTCACAACTTGTATCTGATTTATGAAGTAAAACAAAAAATTAAGCTGCGTTAGAAGAAAAGAACAAAGGCACTGAGCGCTACTAATTCACTGAACACTGTCTTGTCACTCATTCCCTCTGAGAATTCAACAAACCCACTAACAAAGCACAATATTACAGCATTAAGAGAAAAAAAAGGCAAGGTGAAGATACAGACAGGCATTCGAGTTTGTCAAACTGTACTCATAATTTCTAAATTAAACATTGCCTCATGCATAATTTATCAGTCATTACGGATTCCCTTTGTTGTAGTTTGAACATTTCCATCACTGATGCTTCTGCTCTGAAACATATCATCTGAGGGACATCAAACAGGCTTCTCTACTCACTTGGATCCCAGCTCCCTCGGGAACCGACACCTTCCACACACAGTTGAGGTTGTTGTCATAGGGTTCCGGGTAACCGGGGGACAAAATGGTCCCCTTGCGCATCGCCAACACCCCTCCACAAGGCACTGTCAAATCAAAATACAGAAGAGTGCAACAGCATGTAAGCATTTCCATTCTGTGGAGGGTAAATGCAAGTAACACAACTGAAATCTTCATGGGGCGCTGTACGAAAGCAACTTGTGATGAATAATCAGAGCTAGTCTGGCTTGTGAATACTCATGAGTTGGCCTTGATGCTTTCTGACGTCAATTATGCTTGTTTTTATATACACGAAACTAAAGTATAACCTTGTTCTTGTAATCAGCAAGATGTTTTCACTTATTTAAATAGTTAAACCACTTAAAGAATATAACTGTTATTGTGCTAAATTAAATTTTCAACATTGTAAATATAAATTTTTAATAGATCACATACGCAACAAATGCACCTAGGCAAATCATGGTATTTAATATATTTTGTTGGAAATTTGCATAATGTTTGGAGTCCATATTATCAATAATATATGTAAATCTTCAACATCTTCAGTCTCACTTCAAATTCCCCTGACTCCGCCCCCAGTGTTTCCCCACATTTTCCTCACATATGGATTCGTGCTAAAAAGTTTAACTGTTATTATACTTGACGTTTTACTTATTTTGGTAAAACAATTTAGATTAAAAATATATGTATTTATATATACTGTTCAAAGTAAAAATAAGTCTATTTTAAGAACATAATTTGGTTCATTAAATACATAGTCGTCATGAAAATTCATTCTTGAATAATCAATGTAATTTTTTTGAGAAATTAACTGGGACAACTTTTCATACGAATATGAGGTTTTATTTTTTTAAGAGTGTGTTCTTCTGGAGGAACGGTTAATATTTTAGAATTTCCATAAAATAAGTTGATACCTTCTACATATTAAAAGCCAATGAAAGTCTAGTTACAATGGAAACATTCCAATAGTACACTGACAGTACACTTACTTGGTAGTACACTTACTTAAGTGGAATGAAACCCTTTTTCCTGTACACTTATTAAACTAGGATGCGAGCTGAGGCAGTTGCTGTCTTTCATCTTAGCTCTTAACGCCACCTTTTTATTTTCACTTCGCTTAAAAAAGAACAATGCAGCATAGAAACGTCAGAGAGGAGCGAGTAACATTTTGCCTTTTCCCTCCGGGGAGCCTGGTTAAGCAATTTTCTCCTATTTGCTGAAAACCTGCCAACAATTGTCTAGCGCAGCACCAGAGGCCACAGACTGGATCCGTCAATAACAAAGCACAGGCTGCTATCAGACTCTGGCAGGGCAGAACTGTCTTTGTTATCCTATGTTTAGGTAAGATACTATCTATCAAGGACAAGAGGATAATCTAGAGGTCAAAGCCAATCACTTTGTTTAAACAGCTGCGAACGGCACGGGACATACTGATTGATGTCTCACATTGGGGAAGAAAGCAGAGGAGGGGGCAAAGAGAAAGGGAGCAAGAAATTGAGAAAGAGAGATTGAGAAGGTAGGACATGGAACAGGTCTCAATATATCTGTGTCAGGTACTTAAATTATTAACCAAATTCACTTCACTGCAATTTTGAGGTCATTAATTTTTAACAACTGATATATAGAATGCAGTGTGTGCCCAGGTAATCATGGGATGTAACAACGGTTTCTGACCCTTCAGCGGTAAGTGGCAGGAAGTAAAACAAGGCCTGACAGAAAATTGAAGATGCCTGTCATAAGACTTATGCTATTTTACCAGCGATGCATGTGTGCGAGTGTTTTATCAGTGTTTCTTTTTATTTGGCCTAAAATTGACAACAAAACAGAGCAAGATGAAAAGTGTGATGCCAGTAAAGAAAAAAGGGCCAAGAGCACAAGTATATAAAGTCACTGTAAAAAATAGTTTTTTCATAAAAAGTAAAATAATTATGTAAATGTTATGTTAATAAAAAACTTTATTTTTATTACTTTTTAAATTGATAACTGTTTTTTAAAGGGGTTTGAACACGTAGAACTGAAACCCTATCGTCATGGCAAGTATATGTACTATTATTAGTACTATTATTATCATTTATAATACAAAAAAAAAAATCATCATCGTCATCGTCATCGTCATCATCATCATCATCATCATCATCATCATCATCATCATCATCATCATCATCATCATCATCACTACTACTACTAGTACTACTACACTGCAAAACAGGCATCCATCCACACAAGCTTTGGAGTGTAAAATCAGACCTCCTTTTCTATTTGAATCTGAATCGAGCAGAAGACACATCCATCTGCATCATGATATGTGCCAACCTCATCTGGTTTCCCTGAGCTAACTCTGGTAAAACTGCTTAATTAACTCACATCACCTGAAACTCTGCACAGCTTTACTGACTCAAACCTTCAGCTTTGTTTTTGTTTCACTGTGATGTATCATTTAGCTAAAAGCTAAACATGCTTGGTTACACAACCTGTCCTCCTTGACAAAAGGTCACATCAATCGTGCGTCTCTTACCCATGCACGTGGGCAAAGTATCGTTCCACTGAGCCAGAGCGTCAGGTACGGTTTCACAGTGAATGGCTGCAGAGCCGTGTAGTGTGTAGCCCGGGTTGCACTCGAACATCACTGATGCACCCACGGCGAAATTGTTTCCAATACGTTTGCCGAAGCGAGGTTCTGGAACAGAGCTGCACTGGGTAGCACTGGTCCTTGGCACAGCTGTGATGAGATTGGGTATTAAAAAAGGGCATCAGTTAAATTAAAGTATGTTTGGAGGACTTTCATCATGTTATATCTTTTTGTTCTGGAGAAAGAATAATTATGTTTAAGCAATACAGTATTCCTTTAAACAAGAAGGCTGTTTTCAACAGTAGAGCAAACATCACTTAAAAAATGTCAGGTCTTGACCTGCTTACAAGTTTCGAACTTCTGGTCTTTATGGTCTTATGTAACAGTGCATCTATTTTTGAAATGGAAATTGAAAACTTCAAAACAAACCCATATATGACCTTTAAGTAAATCAATGAAATAGAGAACCAATTGACTGGTTACTTAACAGTCTCGGAATAGACTCTGTATTCAGTCCAACAGTGACCAAGTCAATTTTGCATGACATGCAAAAAGCTTCAGAGTACACAGATCTTATGTTTTGAGCCCTAGGTGGCTGTTTATAGATTTGAAAATATATAACATCTATAGTTATTTAAGTTTGTCTTTAAGATGACAATAAGGGACAATATGAAACCTTTGTTGCAAGTAAATGCACCACAGCACATACCCAAACAGACCGAAACAATTACAGATATTTTTCAAATATTGTCTTAAATAAATTAGAATAAAATAAATAAGCCATGAGTTGAATCACAACATTACAATTTTAGATTTTGAGAAAAATACAAGATTTTTATTCAAATAATTTTTTTTCTAACCAGCAGTGAGAAGATATTTTGTTGATATGAAGACATAATCTACTTAACTATTGAATTTAAAAAACATCCATTTTATTTTTGTGATACTTACAAAGCCCCTGGATTATTTGCACATGAAATAAAATCAAATGCTGTATATTGAAAGTTTGTTAAAACTATTAAAGTAATAAAAGTTATTAAAGACAGTTAAGAGAATGACTCAACATGACATTCACAATGCGTTGTGGGAGTGGGTGATCACTGTTGAGCTTAAAACATTTACACTCTTTTATTATCTCTAAAAATCAATATCTATGTGGGATTTGAACTCTATAACACTGAATTTTACTGGTAAAAACACCAGCTAACTGACAAAACATAATCGGCCACATATTCTGTAAAATAGGATTCATATGATCTTGTAGTTTTTGTTAATATAAATGTAAACATTTATTTTAAATTCAATTTAATAATTTGCTAAATAAATATGTATGGGTAAAATACACTCCGAAATACATACTACAATTAATAATTGTATATTTATTGCTTGAATACGAAAAACTCAGAATTCATAATCACATTCTATCATTTTTATTCTATAAATAACAATCATAAACATTCCATATCAAATGAGCTTAGAGCTGACCTTGGTACACAAAGTGAAAGCCTTTGGCAGTTTCTGGTCCAACTGTAGTAAACTTGATAGTTATTTGATTTCCAGTACTCAAGGGCAATGACTCTCCTGAAAACAGACAAAAAACATCTCAAAATTGTCTTTTGGATCATTCTGACTCACAAAAACTTTCCGCTGGCCTGAAACACCAAAGAAAGAAGAAACTTAAATGTGCTCCAAAAGGTGAAGTACATTGCACAAAAATGTTATTATGAACCCTCATATGGCTGCTCAGTCAAGTGGCAATAACCATTTTTAGTTTAAAAAGCTTCCTTTCTCCATAGGAGAGCACAACAAGTTTAAAAAATAGATTATAGCCTAGTGTTAAGGCTCAAAATGGGCTTCAACTCATCACCCATTAGACATTTGAATGACAGTTAGTTCTATCTTGAGTATCTTCTAGCGTTCTTATGCAATAGGTATAAATAAAAATGCAAAGGTATCCGCATTTCAAATGGCTGAAAATATACACATATAGCGACAAAGCGGCAATGAAAACAGTATTCTGACATGCAGGGTTCATTTAATAAATGATGATTTAAAGTAATGTAAGGATTTACAGAAAAAAAATAAAAAAGTTGAATGACTTCATGAGCTATTATTATTTTTTAAATCCCCAAAAAAGAAATGATGTTATCATTTACTGTTAACCTTGTTATTTTTAAACCCTTCTGACCGTTTTGCTTTCTTAAACCACATCCAAGAAGATATTAAGTATAATCTTCGTACAATAAAACAATGGTTCCTTAATTACATCATTTTATCATTTACATCCACACAATTAATTAAGTTTCTTTAGCATATTTGTTCAAATCAAACGTTTAATATAAATTATAATATTAAAATAACTAAATTAAATAATACATTTCAGTTGCAATGTATTTATCACCAATTCACTTGCATTGGTTTTTGTGTCCATTCAATAGAAGTGAAAGGGAGCTATTGAAAGGGAGCTACTGTTCTGTTACCCAATTTATTTTTTAAATATCTTCTTTTGTGTTGTTTTGTCAAGTTCATAATGACAGAACATTAATTTTTGGGAACATCACTATAGGAAACAAGAAATGTAAAAGTAAAATAACATTTTTCGGCACTCTTGTCATTTTAAACCTGTATAACTTTGTTTCTTCCTCAGAACACAAAAGAAAGTGTTTCAAAGTTTGTTAGTAACTGTCACTTATTTACTTGCAATGTTTTTTGTGTCTGTGAAACAAACGTGAATGGTTGCCACAGCTGTGTGGTTCTCAACTTTCTTTTAAATATCTTCTTTTCTATTGTTCCGTTGAGTTGTTAAAAAACTAAAAGACTTGTGAGTTACGTTGTAAAAGTTAAACACAATTTTAGGTTATTTGTTGTAACATTTTATTTCCTTGTAATTCAGTTTCAAAAGGGAGGAATGTTCTAGGGTTTACCTGAGTGAGAGCCAGAGAGGGATGACAGAAGTGTGGCCTGCTGCGTTGGTCCATCGTAAATGTCCACCACATCATTCAGTGACGTCTGGAACAGGACAAACTGTCCGAACAGAACTGGAAAATAGACGGATCAAGAGTGAAAACACTTCATAAAGCACTCGTATTGCCTTTTAAAAACATTTTAAAAGTTCATTGATTTTAATCATTGGGAGTGAGCGGTACTAAACAATTTATAAGTTGGTGTTAAAGATGAAACATCTGTTTCTATAATTCGCAGCAAACCAATAAATCTCAACACTAAATCCATGGGCTGTGGTTTTACAGTTTGACAAAGTTTCGACACAGGGCAAAAAAAGTCTTACGAGTAACAAATGTGCACTGCAGCATTCTCCTCTTTTACACATTTAGATTCCCATTTAAAAGCCACTAAGAACATTAAGCTAACACATAATTTCCCTTCGCTGGATCTGTGCATTTACAACCAGCGAGACCTCTCGGAGGTAATAGCGCTGTATGTTTATTTAAATCTTTTAAATTGGCTACCATGCGTCAACATCTCTCTGTTATGTTGTGATACCATGCTGAGTGCTGCTGCGTATTGGTTTTGTCCTCCACTGGGCACACTTGTTATAGTCTCATTTGCCGTCCACAGCTTTGATGTCTCCATCATTAGAAGAGGATCATTAGCATTCTACTTATCATCATTACATACACACAGAGTCCATACCCTATAGATTTGAAATGAACAAAATACAGTATCAGAACCAAGATTTAAAGAACAATAAGTTGGGTGTAGATTTTGCTGACTGACCTCATCGGCATATCTTTCTCTTGTTGTCATGGTGACATTAATTGAAAATGACTATATGAAATCTCAAGTGTCAAAATTGGAAACACAACTGGTTAATTTGTCTGAATTAATCAAATGTATATAAAGCACAGGATGGAAAGAGAGATTCTTAACTCCAAGATCCATTAGTGTTGTGCAACAGCTGTTTTCACTATATTCTAAAAGGGTTATTTCAACAAAAATGAAAATTCTGTTATTATTTACTCGTCCTGTGGTCAATGCAAACCTGTAATACTTTATTTTACGCAAAACATCGAAAAGAAGATATTTTGGAGAAGAGGCACTCATTCAATTTCTATTGTATGGACACAAAATCAATGCAAGTTAATTGGGAAGATGTAGTTCAGTTGACAACTTTCTTTTAAATATCTTCTTTTGTGGTTTGTTGATGAAATAAAGTATGTTAAAATTATCAGAAAATGAGTAAAAATTCCAAAATTTTTATTTTTTGGTCAATTTTTACTTTCACAATTAACTGTGAAAACTGCAAAAGTTCTGGACACCAGTTGACATTTCACAATTTTTTGTTTAGCGACCATCATTAAAATTTTACATCAGTAAGAAAAATCACTGACCCAAAAAATAAAAACCCTCACTTAATTCACACCAACCGTACTACCATTTCTAAAATGCCATGAAAAACATCTGACGACTTATGTGCAAAAGTTACTTAAGCATTTATGGGTAGTTCTGAAATATATACATACTAAAGCATTGTGGGTAGTTCTGAAATATATACATACTAAAGCATTGTGGGTAGTTATGAAATATATACATACTAAAGCATTGTGAGAAGTTATGAAAGGAAGCTGTTATTGTAGGTGGCTTGGAGCACTGGAAAAGCCAACTGAAAAATGAATCATGGCTCATGGAATATGTCCCCAGTTTGTGTACTGGGAGTAGACTTGTCCCTGAATGCCTTGGTTAAAAACAAGAGAAGATAGCGTCGGTCTTGGATGCATTATTCTTGAGTTTCCTATCTCCAAGTTTCAGCCATACCAAGACAATTACTGCTTCACTTAAAAAACAATTGCGTGCACGTTGGAACCCAAATAAAATGGGGCAGTGAGAAGAAACAAATCAAAGTGGAAGAGGAAAAAGGATCTGGTGCCAGTTTCTACTTCAATCACAACAAAAGACAGGTCCCTTTCTACACATATGAATAATGTACATGGCTTAAGTAATGTGCTGTTGTCATCACACTAAACCCATTATAATTACATTAGGCCAGGGGTCACTAATGCATCTCAGAGATCTTTTAAAGACAACGACAAACTGACATCCTTTGTAAAGCCGAGATGTTCGCCGTCACAGAGCAGCTCATGCGTATTTAAAACATCTCAGTTGTTATGGATATTTTTGTCAAAGGGACCCTTGAGAAACAAGTTCACTAAAGTCTATTGTGGAAGATTTACTAATCTTTTTTGAGTTAATGTAATGTAAATGAAATTAAGTGACTTTTCTATTAATGTATCTGTGCACTTTGCTAAAAAAAGTAAGGTTAATAATTCCCCCCCGAATATTATCAGGGCAAATTTTAAAATGTTCTTAACTGTCTTTTCAAAGGCTCTCATATCAGTTAGGTGCATTAGATATCCGAAAGATTCTTCACTTAACCACTGCCAAGGGAAACCTTCAAACCATTTCTTTGGCATGAAGTATGAACTCTTAAAGTATGCTATTGTCATAAGCCTCCACTTAAGGGCACTTTAATTACAAAAGGGACGTAGAGAAGTATTCACTGGCAAAGAATAAGGTCGGATTCAGGAGTTTAGTCATTCCAGCACATCCTCACAGCTCATCCGCAGCCTTTTGATGGCCTTCCTATTTTACTCTTTTTTTCGCTGCAGTTCTTTTTGTAAAATGCCATTTGAATCCAGATGTGTGTGACATGTGAGAGGCGCTTCTACTGAAAGGTCTATGCATCCCTGCAATGCTCTGGCAGAAAGAGAAATCAGGACGCCTCAAATATCCAACGGTTGAAATGAGATGATCCAGAAGTCAACGTTGTTGTAATGTTCTCATGTCAACGATGAATATATTGCAGAAATATTCACAGAAATATTTATAGAAGGGAGAATGACCATCATTCAGAGCAAGTGAAAGCGTACAGTGTGAACTGTCAACTATTTTTATGACTGAACTCGAAATGAGGCAAATAACAGATGAAAATTAGTAAAATGGATCAAACTACACAAACAAACAACCGCAATATTATTATATTGTGATTGGTGTATATATAATGCTGCAAGGACATATTGATACAGTTCATTGGATCCATTTCCATTCGGAGTACAATTACTTTATTCATCATGAAAGCATACTGTACGCTCCAGTGTAGCTACGAAGAAATAAATAACAAGCAGCTCTTACATATAGATGGTTCTCATAAGGAAACCTGCTCTTAGAAAAAGCTAAACGCTTTGCTTTGGCTTTAGTTCTAATTTTTCTCAGCTCACAGTCGCTGCAGAAGATTGGCCTTTTCCGCACACCCCCTTACACTTAATACACTTTGACAGATGCTTACTGGCTTCTATGGAAATGAGGGCTGTGATTAATTCACACCTTTTTTTCTTTTTTTTTTGCAACTTGCACTATTCAGAAATATAAAAATCTCTTGTTCTATCCATCTCAATCTCGTTCTAGTGTTTTTATGGGGACGTGGACTAGATCACCAGTTTAATTCGCTATTTGAATGGTGGAAATGGAGAGGGAGGTGGAAAACACAGCTGTACTTACTTCTCATAACCGAGGTGCATACATATTTTAAAAGATGCTTGGATATTGTTCTTGCTTTTAAAAGATTTATACACTTGTTTTGAATCAAAAAGTTACAACCATCCATCTTATAAGCTCCTAAATGTAACACCAATATTAATATATCACTGGGACATGGGCACTCCTTTGCAAAAGGAAATAAAATTCAGAACAAATAAATTGAGGTTTTACATTAAATTTACAATATATATTAAATGCGTTGTGCCTGAAGTATGGCTTAAGGCACATGTCAAGAAACTTACTGAAATGAAAGCTTTCAAAAAAACTATCTAAATGGGCAATTCATTAAGATACAATGTTCAGTAATAATGTCCGGATGATAAAATGCAATGACCTACAGTACAGCTTTCAAACCTTTCCAAAGCCACAAAATATAAATAATATATAGGATTTCATAGGATTATATAGAATACATTAATTTTGCTCCCTGACTGACCCAAAACTATGCAATATTTAACAACTGTTCAGTTCAGACTGCTCAGTCTCATATCCATGTCATCCTCAACCTTACCTGTGATAGGAATCACAAACCCTTTCTTTGTCAATTCTGATACTCAAGCACCTTGCTACCGCATAATTTATTGAAAGAGGAACCCAAGACCACCTACTTATTTTTTCAAATAGTGTTTCATTCTATAATACGTACAACAGGCTATGAAAGTGGGCTTTCCATTCACAGCACGGTAGTGTGGACCTCAGACACAAATCTAGGTTCAGTTGATCATCTGAGCAGTAGAGGATCAGACAACCCCATCAGTCAGTTCTAGAAGTCGTGTCTTGGAAGTCTTGTGATTTGCGCCTTCGTGTTTGTCTGTGGGCCTTCATTTTTCATATAATAAGAATGTATAAGAATGTATTGAGGGCTTTAAAGAGTCACTTCAGATTGTGAACCTTACTCCTACGCTTGCTTTGTGTGTTTGTGTGTGCTGGTACATGTTAACGATTTGTGAAGTTACAAATCCCAAAGTTCACAATAAACGAGTCATCATCTTTAACAGAAATCTGATGTCATAAACTACAGCAAATGCAAGGATTGTAGGAATCCAGTTACTTCAGCGCCGTGTTCTCAGAGACTAGATTCACATACTGCCCGGCTTGTCACTGGTGGTGATTCAGTAACTGAAAGCGGAGTTGACCAATAACAGTAGACTAGACTACATGACCAATGGGAGTACACTGGGAGGTAGGTCTTTAAGAGTCAGGAAACAAGGCTGAGTGTTTTACATAAATGAGGTAAGACGCAAAGGAGCAAGATAAATAATAAACATTGAGGATAATTAATCACACACACAAAATATGTTTATATAATTATACTAATGTAATTATATATAAATTGTATAAAGTATAATAATATATATAATTGACCAAAGTTTTGATAGAAACAATATGGAAAAAAGTAGCAATTTTTTCGACTTTTAAATACATTAAAACATATAACGTATAATGAATAAATAATAAACATTGGTGACTTTTTATACATACTTTCTATATATTAATCAGACTCAATTGTATAGGAAATACATCTATGTAAACTGATTTTATCTAATGGTATATGTTTTAATGTTTCAATTTACTTTGATCAATATACTCTGTATATAAAAAGATATCAATGTACACAATATTTTCAACAGACGTTAAACGTTTTTATGTTTCAATTTACTTCCAACCAATGTTCATTTATAGAACCATAATGTCCGCTATATGTGTTCAACGGACGTTATTTGCTTTAATGTCTTACTTTACTTCAATCAATGTACACTATATGTTCAACTGACATTATATTTTTAACGTGTCAAATTACTTTTGTTGACAAAAATACAGCTGTGCCGACAAATTAATTCCTTTTATCTGAAAACTTGACTTTTATTTTAAACAAAATATTTTTTAAAATTGGTTACTTTCGCCAAACAGTCAATACATGCAACTAATATGAGTCCATCACAAATGAAAATCCCCAAAAGCTTTCCAGGTCAAGACCTCAAGAAGCTGTATGATAACATGTCATCTGCATACTTCTGCAACATCTGGTCAAATGGCGACTACTGAGCATATGCTACAATACAAAATAATCTTTATTGATTTTGGATACCTTTATTCACAAAACAATTCTCACAGTCACAATTGTGCTATTCCAATGGTTTTTATGGATCTACTGTTGTTCCTACACAATAATATTTCAACAGCTGTCCACTCTCTACAGAGCATGTGTACCCCTTTAACAATGTTCAATACAACGACATACATTGATTGCATGGTAATTGGATTTTATTGTGGTCATTGCTTAACTCAAAAACTTAATGTTTAATGTGTGCAAGACATTATCATTACTCACATTCAGGATAATTATACATATATTCCTATAATGTCAAAACAGGCTCCAAGGCGACCAAAAACCTTTTGGAACCTTCAGCTACTTCACCAGGCATGTGCTGTTTCCATGGAAATGGTGGGTCAGACGCATCCCATATACCCTATACAGTACACAAGTAAGCTAATAAGCAAACACGTGGATCCAGACACGTACACGCGTGCACATTCAGAGCATGAGGTTCTACATCTCTGTTTAGTATGTGGAGCTTGTGGCTCTTCGTGCCTTTGTTCTCATTCGACTCTTTCTCCTAATGATGTAGGGCTCATACAAGAGCAGTCGCTCGAGTTGAGATTTACACCTCTGGGGCATCTTCTCGCTTGGAGCTAGACTGCAGAGGTCTTTCCACTGATTCCTAGCACACCTGTCTGGTTTTGAAGGCATGGGCCGGACAGTCTCCTCACACATCAATAGCCAGTCCCAAAGGATCTCTCACACAATCTGCCAGGATCTCTTTGAGGCAGAAGAAACCTCAGGGCTCATTGAATGTGCAGGCAAAAGCTAGTGTGACTCATCCGGCGATGGACGGATGCATAACCTTCCGTCTGGGCTGACAAATAAGAAAAAAGACCAAACTTAAGCTAGGTTCATTCTGGGGTCTGCCAATGCTACCATCTCAAGAAGAACACAGCTATATCTAACACTGCCACAAGGGCTTGAGGCTTGTCTCTTTCTAGAAACCACCTTCAGACATTTGCTCTGGATATGAATAATTGATGGCTAACATGTGTGACCAATGATTCATAGTTTTTTTTTGCTTGCATCAGGATATCTGTCACCATCAGGCCATTGTGTTGACTATATCTTCATAAAACTAAATATTCATGAAGGGAGAACGAAACAGAAAAACAGCAAGGTGGCAAAATGCAGAGCCACCTGGGCACAGCTGTTCTAAGTACAGTGTGCTTCATCTAACGTACTTTGATGTATAGAGGCAGACTTCACTTTCACCACATGGTGGGGACAGTGAATCTACACACAAAGTCCATAAACATGGTGTTTATATTGAATATTGAAAGATAATAAATACATACACAGAGGTGAATTGTTCTCCCTAAAATTATGATTGTGTCATAATTTTTCATCACATTCTTCTGTAATACACAAAAGAAGAATTTCTGAAGAATGTTGGTAAACAAAAAACGGTAGGTCCCCATAGACATTGTGTTTCTTAAGTAGTTTTACTACTTTTACTACGTAGTTTTAAAGTAACTTTCATGTTCAAACAGAATTTCTGAGTCTACTTAAATGTAAAAAAGGATTTCATGTTTTCATCATTTACTAATGCTATTGACATTTCAGACCTATATGACTTTATTCTGCACATTAGAAAGAACATATTTTGAAGGTAAGCTGGTAACCGAACAGCATTGGCACCAGTTCATTTCCATAAAATTTACGTTTATTAACTTTTATCGAAAGCAACTTACAAGGAGTTCTTAAAGGAACCTTCTGTTTACAAGTCCACCTCTCTAACCAGCAGAACACAACTGACTTCCACTATATGGACACAAAATACAAGGGAACTGTTTCCATTTACCAGCATTCTTCAAAATATCTTCTTTTGTGTTCTGCATAAAAGAGAAAGTGCTCCAGGTTTGAAATGTCAAGAGGGTAAAATATGTTGATTTGGGTAAACTATTAATTTCAAACTGTCATTATGAAATCTAGTGGAGCAAAAGTATCATATATGCTCTATAATGTAGTGAAGTTAAATGTTCTCTGTGTAACAACCCTCTGATAAAGTACACATATTTTAAAACTGTACTTGAGTAGAGAATGTTTAAAGTACTGTTCACTGAAGCAGCGTGTATTACGCAACATAAATAATGAATGGTTAAACATAGTCATCCGTATATGTATATCATCCAATATATGAAGAGCTGTTTTCCAAAACACAGTAAGTGGCAAATTTAGAAAAATGAGTTTGTCATGCCATTTTGTTGTGTAATGAACTTTTTTCAGCTCCTCTCTATGTTTCACGCCATATCGTTATATTTAAAATGTACTGCAAGATGAATTCTTTTATTGTGAGTCCCTGATATCATATATTTCATTTTATCTTGTTTTTTTGGGAAAAGGATTGTTTTCTAGTGTTTAGAAAAAATAACAACTTTGAATTTATTATCTACAATATTGTTGTATTATTTAACAATCATAGTTTAACAGAAAGCCAACAGAAAATTTTAAAAGGATTAATGGAATATTAACAAAATGTATGGGCTCAGGTAAAAAAAGTCATTTTCCAAAAACTATTTAAATGGATTTATAGTGTTTTGGAAAAGAGCTCTTCATATATATTCTGGCAAATTTTTTCATATACAGTTGCTTTAACAGAGAGAAAAAAGAAAACATGCAATCAATTTCAATGTATAGTGCTCTAAAGATTTAAACCTCAGGGTGGAAGCAGAAGGTCAGTGTTTGAGCTATTATTTCTGTGTGCCTGAACAAGATGCTTTACAGCACGTTGCTCTTAGGTTAAGTAGTTTTCTCTACTGTCCCTGTATTAAGTTTACATTAAGTTACTTATGCTAAATAATAACTTTAACATTTGCTGCTTAGTAAAAATTAGACCGTACCCCAATCTTTATAATAGAAGTGTTTCCTATAGTATTTTTAATACCTACAAAGCATGCATACTTCTAAAGTGCATACTTAAGCTCGCAATTATGACTAAAGACAGGTTAGCGCTCTATTACAGGGCATCGGCGTGCTGTCCTGGCAATGGAAGCACTTAGATAATTATGATGGATCTCATCACCCTGCATGGTCAATTAGATATACGGCCATTCTCCTTCAATGGTATAGATGAGAGTTATGTATATTGCACTTTGCCGTTTAACCTTCACTGTTTCCTGAATAACATTGGCTTCTTTGCTATTATCTGAACAATAGTTCTAATGGCTTCACTATGTTAAATGAGTGCATTGACCCTAAAGATAAGTAGCTGTGATGCTGGTATGTACAGAATAATTTATTGCAGTCTAAAGCTTCGAAACTTTAAGAAAAATTAAAATACCTTCCCCAGCATCTACAGATGAAGTGATTAATAAATGTATTGATTTCTGAAAACATGTATACTGAAGATATATTTACACCCAATCTTGTTAGATATGAATACAGTTATCTTAATATGTATCATGTATATATATCATGTATATAGAATATATATCTTAAAGCTGTAGAAAATCTTATTTAGTTCATTAAATAATTCTTGCTGTAGCTCATAGGTTAGAGCATAGCTAGAAATTTAAATTATTTATAGTATAGAGCATATAAGCTATGGATAAAGCTTCTGTCAAATGCATAAATGTACTGAAAACAGGAACTATTCAAACTCAAATGTGAAGCCTTGCCACAACCGAGATATTTGCGAATGATACTTTAAATAAATACACAGAGCTAAAGTGCCTTTAACTTATGGCAAATTACACTTTCTGCCTCTTTGATAATGATTTACAGGAGAAGGCCTTTGGAGTCAAAAAATACAATCATATATAGAGCCCTGGTGTTCTAGCTTTCTTGCTCTCTCTGGTAAATGAACTTTGCCTTGACTTCTGCTGCTTTTTGATGTTTTGGCTCAGGGGCTTGCAATTCCCAATTCTCTCAGGCTTTATAGTAGCTTTGTAGAAAGTGAAGAGTGATCCCTTGGCAAGAGAGAGACGGTGTCAAAGACGGGTTCGAAACTGTGACTGTGTTTGTGTTTGTATGGAGGTCAGACTCAGCCAGGGGAAAAGCTATTTAGTAGAGTATTTCTAACTGACAGCAATGACAAAAAATACAGACAGTGTAACTGCCCTAATGGTTGCCTCAGGCACACAAAAGGGAAGTTTATTTAAGAATTCTATATGCATTAAATTATAATAGCCTTCACCTCCACGGTAATAATAAAAACTTCATGCGTGAGAGGAATTCGTTTTGATACTTTTACAACTTCATATAAATGCATAGCAAATTTGAACTCGAGTCATTTCAAGTTAATACCTGTGAGTGTTTAAATATTCCTTATGATGAATTGAAATATTTATTAGACGTCTTCCTGAGGTTACACCTAGTTTTTGAGACACTTTTTCTTGTGCCAAAGGGCTGGTTTAGAGTTGGAGTCTATGCTGGAAATCAAAACGTTGTAGAGTAATATCTATTTTTTCTAATAATGTAATTAATAAGAAAATGTTTTTTTGAAGCTCAAAATGCTTTCATGTAGCTCAGGGTTCAAACCAAGGGATTGCACATATTTAGAATGATTTTTTGTAAAATGCTATGCAAGTCGCTTTTGGCCATATGCATAAATGTAACATACTGTTATGTAAAGTAATAATAAACAAAGTTACATCACATAATTGTTAATGCTTAAACTACACATTTCAATTATAAAGGCATAGTTCACCTCAAAATGAAAAATCCTTCATCATGGATGACCCTATAGTCATTTTATGACTTTATTTCTTCTTAAAACAAAAAATAAGATATTCTGAAGACTGCTTGTAACTAAAAAACATCCCCATTCACTTCTATTTAATGGAAACAAAACCATTGGATGTCATTGAAGACCAAACGATTTCTTTCATGCACATTTATTTGAATATCTTTTTAGTTCTGCAGGAGAATCAATTCATCGGAACAAGTCAAACAATTCCATTTATTACAGTCAATTAAAGATGGAGACCTAGCTGTTTCTCAATGTTATGCTTAAAGGAATAAAGTAGTACTAATAAAAAAACTAAATCTGTAATCATTTGATATCCTCTGAAAGACAATCATACATATTTGCATGTGGAAATACATATTTAACTCATGCTTTTGGCTTAGCCATTGGTTTAATGGTGAAACACTCTCATACGATTATAAAATTTGCATTTGATAAGTCCGCAACAAATTGAAACCCCTTTATCTTGAGATTATCATGAGAAAACAAACTTTAAATTTAAATTCTACTTCATCAATATTTAACAAGAAGTTGACGTGGTTACAATGTCATAACTACCCAGCATCTATTGACAAAGCCTAAAGAGATCGTGAGCTTTCAGCACATCGAAATGAAACAGAAGAGCTTCACTAATGCATGACGCACAGTGTATATTTAAACTCAACACAAAGCCCTTGTATGATTAAAGGGATAGTTCGCTACAACATTAAAGTTTTGAAATGAATTACTCTTAACCTGTATAAATATCTTTGTTCGATTAAACTCAGAAATAGATGTATGGACAATTGCTTGTAAGCCAACAGTTACAGAATCCATTGCCTACCATAGTTGAAAAAAAGTAGAGTGGTAATTAAAAGTGCCGCAAAATTTTTTGTTGTGCTATAATCTTTGAAACATCTTTCCCGTGTTCAGTTTAGGAACAATCTCAAAAGTGAGTAAATGATAAAAGAATTTGTCATCTAAGTGAACTATCCCTTTAAAGACTGGACATTATATCTAAATTAGACAAGCAAACAAATAATTAAAGGTCTGATCTCACTAAATAGTGTGTTGCTTTAAGTCTACCGCATTGAAGGCTTACCGCTGATTTGACCAAAATGAGCGTTTACAAAATCATGAAGTCTGAAAAAGCACTGGCGCAGGGCTTGATAAACACTTAAAATCACATTATACCCACATGTAAGTCTATCAGAAAACCCGTTCCAAAACAGACGGCCGATAATGAAAGTATAATCTAGTCACTAAGGTTTTTGGCTTCATAACTGGCCATTTAACAGTTAGAGATCATCAATTTTGCTACTGACCCTTAACCATCTGCGAGGAGTTAGGATTCCCTTACATATCTGTATTGACTGCCGTGGGCCGGTGAGGGCGGTGGGAGCTGATGGTAACATGGGGTGGGGGTGCATGCATTGAATAATGCATCTCTCAGACCAAACCTGTCATTGTGTGAAATATTGCCGGCATCATTCTTTGTGACAGAATAATGAAACATTAAAAAAAGGCGGTCGAGTGCTGCAATTTTAACAGCAGGCTTCAGAGCTCTGCCGTAGATGAAATGAGCGAATATAGGAGCATACATCTGCTGTGTGGGTCTGTGCACGCGCCATTGTGTGGTGGTGGTCTCCATCTGTAAGAATATGAAATTAAAATATATGGAGGATGAAAATATCACAGATTACGGATGCCAAAGGTTATGATAGTCATATTGCGCATAATAGCTACTGCTTTGGGAAGAAATATAGAATATTGTCTATTCTGTAGATAATAATATTAAATACGTTTTTAAATCAAGCAACTTACAATGCACCTTATTTGAAACCATTAAATTGCATTATATATTAACCATTATATAGGCCACTGATCCCATCAGCCATTAAAAGGCCCATACAGGCCGACTTTGCCAAAAATGCACTCACAGATGCAGCAATGTTCATTTTATGATTCCTTTTAAGTCTGAATAGATTTAATTTATGTTTTTTTACCACTGTATAACAACGGCATGCTAAATTTGGAACCACTCGATAAATCCAGCGGACCACTTTCAGAATAAAACAGAAATCAATACAAACAGCAAACAAGAGGCTAAACTCTTCCGGATTATACAATCCATTTCAATTCTGTTTTTTGTAGTACAAAAGGTTTTTAGGACAACTGTAAGATATCTATCCCAGCTCAAACACACATGCTCAGGCCAGGCTTTGTTCTACAAGGCACTATAGGCTTTTAATCACTCTCTTTCAGACTTGATGTGTTATGATACTTCAGGTGCATGATAATGGACCACCGTGCACATCCTCAGCATCGGCTCATCGGATTTATAACTGTCTTTATATCCTAGCCTTTCATTTTTCTACTCTTTACCATCAGAAAACGTACACTGCTATCAACTATTAATTGTGAATTTACGCATTCAGAATAAAATTTTTCATTCATACTTGTGATTCTATTCGCTTTATAGCAATATATTTTATAATCATTTTATAAGCGTATAACAATTTGTGCATAACAATAAATATATATATATATATATTTATATCAATTTAAGAAATATTAACCATAATGTATTTATATTCACCAATAAATTGAATTCTTTTATTTTTGATAACTCATAATAACAATTCTCTAATGCAGAGTACACAGATAAATATTCTCTAAACAACCTTTTATTCTAGATGCGATTATTTGTGAAAAATCAAGGTAGTCCCTTTACAGCCTCAGAAGATTTTATATTTGTTTGTAAAATCAAGGCTTTTTCAAAAACATGCTTAAACAGCCTAATATGTATCTTTGATGTAATTCGAGAATGAATTGCAATGTGCTATGATATGTTGGGTGGTACTAAAATATTTCATTATATTTGAGAAGTACTTGTGTGTCAGACAAAAATTGCTAATTTGTTTGGTTTGCAGAACAACTTTAATGCCAGTTTTCATGTGGAAATCTTTTCATTTAAGTGTTTTGGTCAGGGCTGCATTTTTTTATCAGTTTAAGACATGCGTTGAGCAAAATGGACATACAATTGCTGATAACATAAAGCAGATATCATTTTGAAAGAGTGTGAAGTGTTTTACTAATTATTCTGAAATATAAATGAGCACCATCCTCCTTGCAAGTCCAATCACTTCCTAATGGCTTCAATCACAGTACAAGGAACAAATTGGTAGCATTGTCTAGATTTCAAGCTGCAATCACCTGGGGTGAAAATCCATTGAAATCACCAAACAATCACGTTTTCCCAAACCTCCTCTTCAAAACCAACGCAGACACCGTTTCTGTGTTGTTGTTTCCTGTAGTAAAAAAGGCCTAGCAAATTTGTAGTCTAGCTTATTTCAACAGAAATTCAATTAGATCCAAAATGCCAAATTGTAAAGCCAAGCAATATTTACACTGAGTTTGGTATTGCCTACGATCCAAAGCTTAACACTGACTTTAATGTATGTTTCAGAAGCTAAAAACACATCAGCTGCTGACAATTCATTTTCCCTTCTTTTCATTTGCATAGCTGTGATTTTCACTTTCAGTCAGCTTTCTATTAAAGCTTCATTTCAAATGACATCTATATCATTTAGGACCTTCCATCAGAGCGCAAGCAGTCCAAAGACCGGAGACGAGCCTCAGGGGAAACATCACGCGCCAGCCACATAATGGCAAACGATGCTTGCGAGAGAGGTCCAGAATCCCCATAACAGTTAAACTGACAGATACATTTACAAGAGGAGGCTTTTTTGTCCTGGTTTCAACACCAACACTTCAAAACACTACAGCCTTATTTGTACAGGACAAAGAGCGCAATGTACCTTTCATTTAAGTCCGGGAGCCAGGACCGGAAAGTTTAGAGTACTTTTCTTATTTCAACCTTTCATCACGGTACAATGTAATTTTAGTCTGAAGCTTGGACGTTACAATCAAAGGCTGTTTACAGGCATTTTAAGGGTCTCATTGGAAAACAGCAGGCCAAGACGTTTGAGTAAGGCATAATTTACGGCAATATCAGCTTTTGTTTCTGTAATCCTGAACATGAAACAAGAAAATGACAATTCTGTTATGAATTACTGACTCTCCAGCTTTGTACGTGTGCTGTTTGATTGAACACAGAGAAAGATATTTGGACAAATGCTTGTAACCATACTGTTCTTGGACAAAACAAAATAAAAAAATGATAGTCAAAATTATTCCAGAACATTTTTCAGAATCTCTTGTCATTTTTCTTAATATGGTAGTCAATGGGGTTCAGTACTATTTGGTTACAAGCATTCTTTCCAATATCTTTCTGTGTGCTCATCAGAACAAAGAAATATGTACAGAGTTGGAACAACTCAAGTGTGAGTAAATGATGACCAAATTTGTAGTTTTGGGGGAACTATCACTTTGAATCAGCAAACTACAAATAATTCTAGCGAATGTTAACCCCTGTTTAATATCCACAAAAGAAAAAGTTGTTTTTCTAAAAAAGGATTTTTTTTCAGTGTGATGTTGCTCTCTGTTAGGCTGGAAGTTTGTAAAGTGTGGCCTCTTGCCGGAAGACGGGTTTGCGGAGACTGTAACTTATCTTTCTCCAAGACAGCTCTATCTCTGGCAGGAGACTTTCAAGTGTAAGAGCGTAAAAACTGGAAGCTAGTTGCTTAGTAACCCCCTGATTTTGAAGCAACAAATCCATGGATATAAATTAATACTGGTAGACTTGTATACATTTGCATGAGCCATATTAGACTGCTCACTGGCCATATAAATCCAATAGGATTTCACACATTTAAAATAAAAGTGCCGTATGCAACACATGCCACCGGTCAGACATCAAATGTATCTTAGTGTATTTCAAATGCAGTTTAGCTTCAAAGACTCCAGTGTCAAAGTTTGATATGTAGGTTTTTGGTACCTACCGAACTCCCTGGGCACGGAGATAGCATACACACAGCTCTGTCCTGTTGTGTAGTTCCTGGGGAAGTTGGGCGAGAGAACAGTTCCGTCTGTTCCAGTAGAGCGGCTTCCACAAGGTGCTGTTTTCCCAAAAACAGACACACACATTCGTCGGTGTTAATAACTTGATAAAAAATGTGATTTTGATATACCAATCTCAACCTAAATCCTCATGCCTACCGAGGAATTGAACTATAAGTTTGACTTTAAAAACATATTCTATGATCTCAGACGGAGGGCCAAAATTGTTGTTCATTTGCTGTTAGATATAAAACATTCTCAGAGATTCTCCTAACACAACTCGTTTTTTTATGAATTTTTCAAGCACTTTCAATACACATGTGCCATTTTTTAAATGATGACTAAAAGAGATAAGAATTTACCCAATATTAAAAATTCTGTTGTTATTTGCTCACTGTCACGAAAATTTGAATTTGTATGGCTTTCTTCTGCGGATCAGAAAATAAAATATGTTGGTTCCAATTGACAATAGAAGTCAATAAAATGTACCATAACTTTGTGGCGCTTTACATTTTCTTATACATTTAATTATGTTTGTACAAAAACATTACCTCTTCCCGCTAAATTACCATGTTACCAGTTAAAATCAGAAAACTAAAAATAAATACCTATGGGAATGAATGAGTGAAAAAAATGCATGAATATAAGTGAAAAAAGAAAGTACAAAAGCAGAACATAATAAATTAATTTTTTTTTATTAAAAATGAATTATATAATTTTTTTGCGTCATTTATTCATGTATTTATTCACCCAGTATTTCTTTTATTTGTTTCATCTATTTAGCCATTAATACACTTATATTTTTTTCTTTTGTTTGTTAATTTATTTATATTTAATCAAATACGGATTTGCTCCTACATATACATCCTTAGTACATAAGTGGAATGAATGATCTAGGGTACAGCATTTTGAAGTAAGACTTTCAAGCAAACTTTCTGTAAGGTCTCTACCTTGACAGCTGGGTAGCCCTCTATTCCAGCCGGGTCTACCATCATCTCCCATAATGCAGGTAAGCGTGGAATAGCCCTGGAGGACATAGCCGGCCTCACAGTAGAAGGTCACAGTGGAGCCCAGTTTGTAGTCACTGCCCAGCCGAGTACCATTCATCACATTACCAGGATCAAAGCAAGACTCCCTGAGCTTGGCTGTAACAGAGAAGTTGGAGGAGAAACACTTTAAGCAGTTTAGGATTTACCTTGCAGGATGGTGCATGGACAGATCTAAATTCGTATTTTACTTTTTCTCATAGAAAAAACTTAAACAAACCTAACGTTATCTCAACAAAGCTTGTTAATTCTTCAGTTTTCAGACAGTTTATGTATGTGCATGAAATGCTTTGAATTGACTTGACAATGGTGGGTGGCATTTACTAGGCCATACACATATACTAAGATATTAATATATCAAATACCATCAAACATTTAGATGTGATTTTGATTTGGCAGTTAGTCAGATGTGTGCACATCCTGATATTATCCTTTAAAAGAGATGAGAGGATCCATGAAGTGTTAGCATGAAATCAAAATGGATTACTTTTTATAAATGTGGAATCATCAGAAAAATAGATTCCTCATAATACACCATAAAAATATAACTCAATAATTAAGGTCTTTGATGTAAGATTTATGGAACCAATGTTACCTTTGTACTCCAGGTGGAAACCAGCATAGCTGACTGATCCATCACTGCGAAATGCCAGGTACATGGTATTGGAACTGCTCTCGATCCGTTCGGGAAGCTTGCTGTCCTGAAAGCTGCCTATCAATGGACTGTTGCTGTCTGGGCCGTCGTAGATATACAGGAAGTCATAGTTGGGCTCAATGCTGAAGCTATAAAAGGGAATGGAACAAACAAGGTCAAAGATGATGGAGGTATTAAGGAATGATTACTATTAATTATAATTATAGTAAGTATAGTAATTATAATAAACACGAATATCCAATAATATAAGCGTGTTTCGGTTTTAAACTCCAACATCTTTGTGTCCATTAAGTCACCTATATAATAATGATAGATTTGAAACTCTGGGCTTTATTAAATTGTATCAGGTAAGTTGTCACATGATATTTGTTGGTTGGCTTTGACATTTTTGTGGTTTTAGAGACAGCATATTCTAATTTCACTAAAGATCTCTAATAGTCTCTTAGAATGGCAAATTCTATTGTTAATACAGTGTTACAACAAACCCTGCATTAAAATCACGAAAAGCTAATTTTTGTCATATATTTTTTTATTTAACCAGGGGAGGAACAAAGCTTAAGGTTAGGCTTTTTCCACATAAAAAAACACAAACTAAAGAGTAAAAAAGTGTGACATTTTCTATATGTGTAATACAAGGTAAAATTAAGTCTCTTTATTCTCTTTGGGACGTTGACATCAACAATATGCTCCAATACTTAAACTGCAGAAAAAAATCTTAGAGGCCATATCTCTTGTGCTTCAGGGTTCCAGAGACAAAAAGCCACACTGATACACGACAACGTCACACCCATCAGTAAAGTCATTTGCATGGTATGGATTGTTACGGAATTAAAGTTTTGTTTCCTTTTTTCTTTTATGCAGAATGCTAAGCATGCCTGCCACACTTGACTGCATCACAGTGCTCTGGGGGTTGGTTTGTAGTATAATTCATACAAGGGATAAGATCCTTTACACCACATTAAAAAAGCCATTAATTTTGATAAACAGATGCATTGGCTTTTTTACATCATACTCTTTGTAGCTGTCAATCAGAAAACAATTATTTTTGCTGTAATCAGGGTAACAGCAGAAAGTATTGTCGCTGAATAGATTCACAGCCGGCTTTGCAGTGTTACTAATGCAGGTTTCTTTTATGGTTGGAGCGTTGGTATTGTCCATTTCCAATATTTTTGTGGGCATAATTCATACTGCTGATTTTTTAAAGCGAAAGAAGCCAGTAATGGACTGTGTAATGAAAGTCTTTGAGATGGAACCGAACGAGAGCTATTTATTAGAAACCTGTTTTGAGACATTGCCATGTTGGCGTACCTCCAGTGTTTCCTTATTTACTTGAAATTCAAATGAGAAAAGGCCTACTTCATGTAATGTCAACCAAGAGAATGACACGGCCTGCTAGGCTGAGTTAAAACCAAGTTCTTTATCATTTGCTGATGTATGGCTATAGATATTAGTTGTGATGGCTTTGAGAGAGAGAGAGAGAGAGAGAGAGAGAGAGAGAGAGAGAGAGAGAGAGAGAGAGAGAGAGAGAGAGAGAGAGAGAGAGAGAGAGAGAGAGAGAGAGAGAGAGAGAGAGAGAGCTTGTTCTTCTTCTAGTTTAGACTGTACACAAAGTGGTTTAAAATTATATTATGAGTTTTATTAGCTTTGGGCTCATTTTTCATCTCTTCACAACAACACAAAAGATGTTCAAATGAGCCTTGACACTCTTCACGCAATAACAGTAAGATCCTGACTGTCCTGCCACTCTCAGAAATAGTGGCATTTATTCTCTGGAAATGGACGTATTTTAAGAATTTCAAATGCTGTACAAAAGTCCCAGCCAGCTATGAAGTGGTTGTGTTGAGACTGGAGCGAACAAACAGCATGTGGTGATGTAAGTGCTACAGATCTTTCACAAATGAGTGTATTTTATCAAGTTTGTGGCTATAAAACTTTTGCAATTTGACATAATAATGCACCTAAAATTATGTCATTTAGTCATCTCTTGTAATTTCAAACCTCTGTGGCTTTCCATAATTCTCAGAACCCAAAATAAGATATTTTTAAGAATATCAGTTACCGAATTGACTTGCATTGGTTTTGTGCCTGTACAATTGAAGTGAATGACTTTTGTTTGGTAGCCAAATTTCTTTCCTTCTTTTGTTAAACGGGTTTGAAAAGAGAAAAGTAAATGATCTTACTTCGGGTGAAATATCACTTTAAAAGGCCATCAAACTACACAAGACATTTCTCAGAGCCAGCTGCACCACTATTTACTCTTTTGCAAACTACTTTGCAGATTTATTAGTTTGTATCACTGTGCAATATTTTTCTTCTATTACGCAATAATAATGAACTTTATGTAAATGTATATTCACACCGTTGCAATCCACAACAAGAAAATTGCTTACACCTGTACATTAGTTCATTTGCGACTTATTCTAGCTATGCATTTTTGTAATATATTTTCGTGGATACCATCTTTAAAGACTGTCATTAGCAATCATAACCTTAAACTTCAGATTCAAATTCTCATGCCTGGACCACACCCTCATGACACCCATTGATTTAGGTATAAGGGATTGGCGTGCTAGTGATGTCATTAGCTCTAACACGGAGGGTGGGCCACAGCAACTGTCAAAAACCTACAGCACTCTAACCAACCCCACGCTGACCCTGCCTGGAAGGAGAACCCGGTAGCAACTCCAGCGTCACATTGCGATGCCTAAATGAATAATGGACATAATTAGTGACATGATTGGACTGTGAAGGAAATTTATCAACCTTGCTTTTATACTAATTGGTCACATCACTCAAGGCAAAGACACCCCTCTACACCTTTAAGGCTAGTTGAAAAAAAATACAACCGGGTTCATTACGGACAAAATGAGCATAGAATTCCAGCTGGGCTCATTATCTCTCCCCGACATGAAATGCATTTTAATTCCGACACTGATAGCAGTCGCCACTACATAATTACTCAACACGCCGACTGCGGCCGGGTCGATGAGGCCACAGGTGCTTGGTTTCGAACTCTGCATTATGATACAGCAACTTATCAACTCACATTGATGTTTCAGCAAATACATCAAATAAGAGCTGGGAGATTATTTCTGACGATGTATTTTACAGTCTCATCACCCACAAAACTCACAGACCTCACCCCAACTATAGGTCTATTTGAAATTAACCTCGCAGCTGTGAACCGCATTACCCGCATTCACAAAAGCTTGATAGTAAGTATACAAACCACCCTTCCTGAAAGAAGTGATAATGGCTACACAGACCACAGTGACCCTGGAGACAAGGGTCGATCTAGGCATGGAGAACAGCATGAACTTGATGGCATAAGAGAGAGATGTATAGGTTTGGCTGTGGCTAAATGTAAATACCATTGCTCATTGATACAGCACACACATACATAAATGTACATACTAAAGCACATGTCTTTGTGAGGACCTGCCATACACTTTTGCTGTTTTTACACTGACCTATTGGTGTTTCGATCACCTACACCTACACCTACTTCTACATCAACATTAAACCTAGCCCTCATAGAAAACATTTTGTATTTAACTTTTTGAATAAATATAATTAAGTATGTTTTTCGCTCGTGGGGATTGATGGCTCGTCCCCGTTTTGTAGATTAATCTTACTATGAGTTTTTCGGGACATTTGGACTTAGAATCGACATTGCACATCAATGATAAAAAAAGATATAATATTTTAAAAATCATGAGAAAAAATCATAAAACTTTGATACTATGATACTGTATGACTCAGATTTTATCTTTTCTCTTTTTAGCGTCTTAGATTCTATAGCTATATTCAAGATGAGAAGTGCGTACAATAAAAGTATAACCTCAATATATTCAAAATATTTATCTTATATAACAACGGTACCAGACAACGTTTGAAACAACTTTGATATAAAACTTTCATTTCAAATAATCAAGATAATATATTAAGAAGTACAAGAGAATACGCTTAATGGATGACAGTGTGTGTTCTAAAAATAAGGACACCTTGGGTCCCACTGATAACACTATTAAATATGTTGGAAAAAAAACAACAACAACTGCATAATCAAACTCAATCAAGCATCGTTATACTGTTTGGTGCATCATACAATAGCTTTATTTACCTTATGAATGCCAAAGATAAGACGTAGTCAGTGTTGACGGCGATGAGCCAGTCGCAATCTTTGCTGTGCGGGTATGGATGAGGAAAGTTGGGCGACAGAATAAACCCAGAGGAACCAGTGAGATTGCCTCCACAAGGAGCTGTGGGTATACACAGAGGATTCATATGAGCAGCATACGGGCATTAGTAACACATGAGGAGTGCTTCTTATTAAAACATGCGGCCTGAACATCTGCACAGCAAGAGCTGAGAGGATGAGTTCTGCTGAGAACATGCACATAAAGAATTATTGAGAAAAGCTCCACGTAGGAACGGGACTCGTAAAACGTTCATATCTTATATATGAGAATGAGACAAATAACAGAGAAAGATAGAAAAGTTATATAGAATATGAAAGGAGTAGCTTGAATTTGCACAGCCCCACTTCTCCGCTTCCGAAAATAAAGAACCTGTTTTTTACTTTTGTTCATTTGGGCACACTTTCATGTCGTGAAGATGACAAGAAAACTCAAAGGTACATGGTCCCTTGGTTTGAGTTTTAATTCCTGAGAATATATCATAAACTCCTTTTTGCTTCAGACGTGATATTCATTTTCATTATATACTATACAAAACAATACCTTAGAGTCTCGAAATCATAGGAATGCATTATAAAAATTACAAGGTTACTTTTTAGATTTAAGACGTCGATGAACATATAAATATACACCGTACATAATACATATATTAACCTATAAAACCAAAATACAAATGTCAAAAATACAAATCCACTGTCAATGATTCTGACCTGCATTCTCCCTTACCTATGCACACAGGTGGGTTTGGTTGCCAGTAGTAGCGATTTTCCACTTGTATACATGTGATCTTTACGTCTCCCTGTAGTTCGTATCCAGGATCGCATTGAAAAGTCACAGTGTCTCCGGGCTCCCTACCATCTCCATTACGACTGCCGTTCATGGGCACCCCTGGATCCCTACAGGCAGTTGCCACTGAACCTGTATCCACATATTGAACCAGTTAATCCGTTACACTCCCCAAAAAAAGACTTTTAATCAAACTGAAAAGTAACTTACTTGAGAACTCAATGGCGAATCCAGACTTGCTGATGTAGAAGTCAGTCTCAAACTGAACCGTGACCATGTTAAGGGTGCTGTGGATGTTCTCGGGCAGCAGGGAGCCACTCACCTCCCTAAGAGACATCTCATTCTCCGGGGGGCCGTCCCATACCCTCAGGATGTCGTGGGAAGCTTCCGTGTCAAAGGCCAGGAATTGCAGGCTGTTAATAGGAAAGTACACATCTGTTCATACATGTTATGCTTCATTAGATGCACAAGGCATGCTGATAGAAACAAAGGATTCTTTGACACAGAACAGGTGTGTGGTTCATTGTTATTCACAACGAGTGGCGGATCAAACAGTGGGTAAGCATGTTACCTACAGCGAGGTCTAGAATTCAGATTGTAAATGAGAATGATTTTTTATAAATATATAACGCAAAATGCTACTATTAAAGAATGACTCTTTCAAAATCTGCATAATATACAGGCCGCTAATAATTTCTGTAAGCAAAGTACAACTAACGAGGTGTTGTGCTGTGTTCACATCACGACGCGAAATTGAGCCATTCACATGAGTAAGTTACATACAAATTCAATATAAAGACGGTAATAGATGCAAACTCGTGTCAGGCAATGGGAATGACGCAAATCAGTCAGCACGATTGCTGCAGATGTGCATCAACCGTGTCCTGTGTGCAAGCTGAAATATTTAAATCTTTTAAGTTGAAATATTTAATCTTGAGTAAGAAATTTGCGCGAAGAGTTCATTGCCACCTAACGTTTGAAGGATATGGATGCGTGAAGAAACACCGTCGCTCCTCTTAAACAATTGTTTGCGTTTGATGACAATACAGTATTAGACTTTGGAAGCTTACTGTACAATTGTCTATGTACATTAGAAAAACACACAATGTGTCTTGACAGTGCAGTCATATGTAGTGGCAGGTAACCACATCATTAATGTACGCTTTAAGGTTCAATAATTGATAAGCCGACCGCATTTTCATTCTGAGCCTCAGTCCTCACCAATTTAGTCATCTGGTCTGATTGAGTCGTTGCAGATGAACAAATAATGAAAGAAGATGTGATTTGAAAAAGCTTTCGCCACTATCAGTATTGGAAAGAAGACAAATGATTAAGGTTGCGGTGCAACATTTAAAGTGTGATGGCATTTTAAACCGCATAATGACTTTAGCGTCACAGGCCTCTGGACTGCCATACAAGCAGTAAACAAAGAGATTTGTGGTGTGGCATTCACTCATCTGATGTTGCTTTCTATGTACAAATGAGACATCAGTCTAGCTTTCTATTTCTTTTCTATTTATAACTAGATAAAGACGTTTTGACCACAATGTTCTGTGGTGAATATGTGATGATGGTTGACGTCAGAGGAAAGAGGGATACAAAAATATAACTATAGAAACCTTATGATGTTGCCTGAATCCACCTCGATGACCCAGGTACACCGCAGATTGTTGTCATAGGGGAATGGGTATCCTGGTGAAAGAATGCGTCCCGATGTGTCCCCTTTAAAGCGTCCACCGCATTCGGCTGGAGAGGGAGAATTGAGAAAGCATTAGGAGGTTCAAACAGTCGTGGGATTTTTCGACTGCTCTCGCCCTTGTACAAACACATCACGGCCCAGGAAGATTTGCTGGCAAGCAATGAAATAATTAGGGGGGGCTGGCAAACAAGTACAACATAAGTGGGGCAGTCAAAAAATGAAAAGCCGTGTGATTCATGCAGCTAGATCTCTTGGTCCAAACCAGAGTTTATTCGCAGTGTGCTTTTTGGTTATAGAAACGCTTGAAGCAGTAAGACATTAAAGGCATTTTTCACAAAACTATAAAACAGTTTTTTGGGTTAATAGTTAGCTAAAGTTGCTTATTGTTCTCTTTGTAAAATCATTAAAAATAACACAAAATAAAAGTGTATTTAATAGTTTTTCCTTTAGTTAGTTTAGACAACATACACATTTGCATAGGTTTTCAAGAAGTCAGTGTTATTTCTTACTTTTAAACATACCAGATATTCTGCAATTCTTACCCTCCTAGTTGAGTAAGGCCACAAATGTTTTAAAAAGTTAAACTCTGTTACTGCCTACTCTGTTACTCGGTAAGGTAAAATATCAGGTATACGTTAACAGTATAAATACTGTTAAACAGTATTTGAGTATAAGGGTTTTATGTGACCTCATTCCTGTTTATTTGAAGTCCCTGATGTACTCACATTCATAGAATGACTATGTGATTCTTTTTCTCCCGCAGAATAGAAAAGAAGATATTTTGAGAAATGTCTATAGCTTTGAGTCCATACATTAAAAATCAATGGGGGCCAATGTTGGTAGGTTACTAATGTTCTTCATAATATTTTCTTTTTCTCTTCTGCAGTAAAAAGTCATACAGGTTGAGAATGATATGAAGGTAAGAACATAATAGAATGTTCATTTTAAGTACCTCTTTAGGAAGGATATAATCTACAGTACTTCACTGTGTGTTTTCTTTCTCAGCATCAATCCAATAACAAATGAGCCTCACGTCCATTCTGATGCCTCCTGATAGCATTCAGACCTGCCGCTTTAGCCCGGTGTACTCGCTTCATTATTACCTGTCTTTCACAAGCACTTTATTAGGAAACTTTAATTCCAGACACTCCCTTGACAGCGCTCTCTCTTCCACAGACTCCTCTTTTCTATCTTCCTTTCTCCCTTTTGCAAAAAAATGCAAGGGCCGCGAGGAGGAATGAACCACTCCCTAATGATTCCCTTTTCAGCAATTCCTGTCACCCAGCCACATTTGCATAAACCATCTACATGACAAACAATGGACGCACAGCTCAATGAAGCCTGAATAACAGGGTTCAGTTTGTGACTTGATTAATCTGAACATTAGAGCGTTTTTTAGACATTCGAAATAGAGGCGTCTTCGGGAACGGATCCCACTCTGCCCCCTCGCTAAACTAACAAACCGGCACGCTCGTTGCTCACAGAGGCAACGGCTCAATCATGTGTCATGGGATGGATAGGATACTCAATCACCTCTGATTGGTTGCTTTGGCACTGGGAGCTCACAGCACCTTTGTGTTAAGCCAAAAAATCCGGCATCCTCTCCCAACCTAATTATGACAATGTGACACGGCGAGCCGACGCAGGCTAGGTGCGTTTATGACTTTGAGCAGTTGTGCTGATTATTTTATCGCTCTTGTTGGAGTAAGACTGCTGATTTAGCTTTGCTTGGCATGGAGCTGCCTCATTTTATTTTTCTTGTTGAAAATGGGCGAATTGGAATTTTTACTATTCCAATACCTGTGGACCTGTATGAAAACAGTTTAATATTTTATTCGCAATAAAATAACGTGGCACGTCTTCTTACTACTAATATCTCACTTTTGCTGAAGGTCATGTTGCATGACCCACCCATTTTGGAAGTCACTGGAAGGGAAATATCTTCCACATTATTAAGCATCCATTATTAATGCTCAGCCGGAAACTTTAGCTGATTGGTATTTTGTAAGGTTTTGACGTAAACTTCACACAAATAAGACATCCCATGCAAAACATGTCTCCACTGTATGCCGGAAAAATCCGAAAAAGTGTAGTACATTTCTGTCCGCCGCGAAGAAGCAATCAGGAGACCAATCAGACCTCATTAACACTAAATCTAATATTGAGCAAATCTGATCCGGGGTCAGCAGATGTACCAATACTCAAGTCATTGGAGGCTGGATCCCCGTAATCACCATTAATCAGGAAAATGAAAGAAGTAATAGCTGCACGCACTACAATCTGAGCCCCTCATGTGACTCGCTTGATGAAGAATCATCTTTATATCTCAACCGGGACCCCCCTGCATCAGCTCCAATATTACCAATCTGTAGCATTAATCACAGTTGGAGCGGGACGCTTCTGCCATTACTAATTTTGTCATGAAACATTGGTCATTTGTATTCCATCAGAAAAATTCGAAAAGGGAATATTGTCCGGCTGCAGTCAGCATTATCTCTAGCAGTATTATGGGATTTATTATACAGTAAAGGGGGGTGGGACTTATGCAGCAGCCATTGGTAATTATGAGAAATGTTGGAGAGCAACACTGAGCTCAGTTATGATAACCGGAGGAGGGACCAGACCGGAATGATGCATACTATGCAATAACCCAGTTTAAGTGTGTTTACCATGATGAAGAAAAATCTTCATGCGCCGAAAGAACATTGGATTGCTCCAGTGATTATGATAATGGAAATATATGTGACAGTCTATGTGACAGTGCAGTGTTCTTGTTTGTATAATTAGGCGATATGCTGCGCCTCTTATGTAAATATAGGCTTACCGATGCAAGAGGGAAGAGGGTTATCCCAGGCCCGTCTCTCTCCCGTCATGCATTTGAGCACTCCGCTGCCGTGAAGCGTGTATCCGGGGTCACACTTGTAGGTGATGGTGCTGCCAGAGAAGTGGCCCTGGTCATTGACCTTGTAGCCAAACTGGGGAACGCCTGGGTCCTCACAGTGTGAGAGCTCAAAACCTGGAATGTATCAAATATGTGAGGTCAATACGATCGTTCACAATAAGAGTTTAGGCAAAAAGCACTTACGAATATAAAAGAATTACATCTGGAAAGCAAATCAGACCACAGTAACAAGTAGAGTAGGTTTAGATGCAGAGTGTGATTGAAAGCAAAACATTTTACATCCAGCTTTAGGTCATTATTGTAATGATTGTTGAAATTTTCCATTGCTGGGTATTTTCATGCTGCTCGGTGGCAATGCTGTAAAAGTTTGCTATTAATTTGATCATTAACGGTAACAATTTGAAGTTAGGATCCTACTGGGCTGGAAGGCTGAGACGGTCCCTCGCTAAGCAGGCAGAACAATTAAGATGAAGTGCTTGGTTAATTTGAAGCCATAATCAGAAGCACAGCACAGACCCTCTTGCTGTGCCACACACCCTGATATTAATTGTGTAGCTGTGACTCACTATCATTAAACAGCCAATGCTCGAAAAATAGCCAAAAACACATGGCTGCACACACTCAGCCCAACACAACTCATTACACATCATATAATTTAAACAAAAATAATACATTTTTCAAAGTAAGACTTCATAATAATCTGCTGACAAACTTAAATTCATAACTTTTGAGTACTTAAAGAACATAATTGTCATAGTTAACTCACTCTCTTGTCATTTTAAAACTGTATGGCGCTTTCTTTTGCAGAACACACAAGAAGATATTTTCTAAGATTTATGGCATCCATTCACTTGGACTGGTTTGTTTCCATACTATAGAAGTGATTGGGTGCCACTGCTGTTCAACAATTCTTTAAAATATCTTCTTTTGTATATTGTGGAAAAGAAACACAGGTTTATTATGACAACGGCAAAGAAATCATTACAGAATTTTCACTTTAAAAACATTTACATTTAACTATGCATGATATAATACAACAGAGTGCAAAACAAACCCACATTCTTTTTTATAAGAAAATGTTACATTTACTCTTTTTGCATTCAACATAGCTTGCAAATCCGATAATCCATGTTATCCCAGCATGAAAATTTTATAAAAAGCCTTCTGACCTTTTGAATAAAAGAGTAAACACGTCATAAATTTGCTTGCAGAGTGCAAGCTTAAATATTTGTTCTTCCTTTTGGTGCCATAGCATTTCTATATTTAAACATGACATGTTCAAAACCCTATGTTGGGATCTATTTTAACATTGTATTATAATATTACTCAATTGTCTTACAAAAACGTCACATTATCTGAAAGTAAAACACTCAATATTAGAATAGCTAAATAAGGAAACTCTTGCAAAGAAATACTGACTTCCACTTAAGCCATTCGTTAATCAATTCAGACAGGGCCAGGGATCAACAAAAAAGACACAGCTTAAGCAACCTTGATTCAAAGTTAAAATATTTAACCTTTAGGAAAGAAAAGTTAAGGTGAGGTCAAAAATATGCTATTTAATAGTAATATTTTAAATATCAATAAGACTGTCTTCTTGCTATGACAGGAATAGCTGTTGCAAACCCAATGTTGCCATCATGATGCATTTTATCATCATTAGTAACTATAGTTCAGTTTTTTGAACATTCCAAAAGTCAAGGTTTTGTAAAGCTCCCATTGGATTGTTATGACTAAGTTAAGTTGTTTATGAGCATTTTGTAGCAGATAAACACTTTTGGCAGGGAAGGCAACAATCTCACCAAATCTTGATATCCAGACTTTTTTTGTTGATTTCTTGTTGATTACAAGTTTCAAAACTCAAGATCACGAGTCAATCCAATAAACAAGACCAATCAACTATAATCAACTATATTCCCCTTCCTGTCCCTCTCAGGTCTCCAAAGTGCAACTCCCGGCTGACCGGAGGTGGCTTGGTTTCACATGTGCTTTCTCTGACCTTTATTATGCACTGAAATGGCTAATCCTCCAGGGGGAACGGAATGCTAGACAGACAGGGTTTTAGTCGATTTTAAATGAGATAGCTCACCAGCAGGTTAATACCTAACCCCGAATGGAACTAAAACCTTGTCGAAACCCAAAGCTGTGAGCGCAGTGGCATTAAAGCCCACCGAATTCAGACCAAGTGCCTGCACAACTCTGGCTCTGGGCCAACTAAGCCAAGGTCATTGGAGACGCAGTCAGGTTTTTTTTCCTGATAATCTCTTTGAGCTAAGCAGGAGCTGATTGTCTGAGGTGTCCCCAAGCTTCCCTTCTACCTTTCCTGTGTCACACAGCTCTTCTTATCGGCAAAGTTTTAAGTTCGGAGGGAATCAGATGCATTTGAAATGTGCAGGAAGTGATGCAATTTTGTTTGTGTTTTGTAGATCTCAAATGACAGTTGATAGAACTGTATGTGCATTAAAGTATACAGACAATATACAGAACTATCTTGATTATCCACATTTTCACTCGAGTAGATCTGAGCATCGGTACACATTTGAACTGGCATCAAGGCAATCTAAATATATATAAGGACAGGGCCAGACATTAAAAAGCCCACAGACAACTATGCAACATGCATAAATAGAACATTTGAAAAGCATACCGAGGGAAAATACCCAATTCAAACGCTTATTAAACCCAATGTGACAATATCCTGCACATGATACTTAAATAATATGGAAGGCATCTACTATCACTCGATTTCTCCACCTATCAAAATAAAGCAATAACATTCCACCCGCTGCCTTCTGCCTGTCAGTCGTCTGTAGTGTGAACCGGCCTTATGAGACAGGTACACTTTATTACGAAGGGCACTTTATTTTGTGTGAATAGCGTTTCTTTATTACCGAGGTCAAGCCCTGGTGGAAGGAAGCGTGTGCGGGGTACAGGGACGGTGTAATAACTTACTGGAATAGACCAATTTGAAACCTTCTCCAGTGGCCTCTGCATCTGAGTAGAATTCCAGCCAGAGGTGATTTGAGGTGCTGATGAGGGTCAGACCCAGCATAGATGAACCTGTGAAAGCCCCCAGCATGTGGGCTGCGTTGTCTTTGCCGTCATAGATCTATAAGCAGCGAAATACAGACATTAGGGTCGAAGCTGTATGACTTTCTGTAGAACACAATAGAAGATATTTTAAATAATGTTGGTTCAAGAAAACCATCGGTCCCCATTGAGATCCATTAATTTTGTGTCCTTATAAGAGAGGTTAATGGGGACAGATGATTTTTGGTTACAAACATTCTTTAAGATATCTTAAAAATCAATACAGGTTTGAAATAACAATCGGGGTAGTAAATTATTAAAACATTTATTTATACCCATGTCTTTCAAAACCTGCACGTGATATGATGTGAAAAAAAACATGATATTATTCTACGATATCTAAGGGGTGTGTCCATACAACGGAAGTCATTGGGGGTGCAATGTTTTTTGGTGGTCAACGTTCTTTAAAATATATTGTTTTAATGTCGCTCAGCCTAAGGAAAAAGTCATGCACGCTTTGAAGGACATTAGGAAGACGAGGACATTTTCAGGTGAACTAACCTTAAATAGCACCCTTTTATGAAACAGGGCCTTTCCCAAAAGTACAAATAATTATTGAAAGAATGGTGTGCATGAAGTAACACTGCATAACAGGAATAACTTTGTAATATTGTTTGTACAAATCAATATTAGAAGTTTTTAACACAAACTATATGTGATTATTGTTGTTATTAATAATCCACATCATATATATTAAAGTATGTCTTTCTATTGCTTACCCATTGAATTAATAAATAAACATGATTTTAATATCAACATTTCATATACTATATTTTATAATCAGATCCATTTATACCTTTCAGAAACATTTATTGTTCTTAGATATTTGACATAAACGAACTAAATATCCAAAACTATGCAAGATTGACAAACATGACATCTGCTATAAAATATTGAAATACCTTCAAAATGTCTCCCTGGGCAAGATGGAAGGTTCTGGCAGAAATGTTGATTCCTTTCCCAGCTTGCACCTGTATGCTGTAAATGCACTCGTGGTTGTTCTCATAGTTCATGGGGTAATTCGGTGACAGCAGAATCCCTTCATTGTTGATGACGGAAGAGCCGCATTCAGCTAAGATTGGATATAAATCCATGGAACATTGGAGACAAAAACAACCACAAATCAACACGTCACCCGTTAAGTATTGTACATAGATATTTTGGTTTGGAAAAATACACAATCTCTCCGTCACACCACACGGACATATCAGCATTATAATATCTCCCAGTGCGTTCATAGGGATCTGGCATTATCAAAACGATTGGTCCGGACAGGACGAATCTGCGGCACTCTTATGACGGAGAGCCTGAAAAGCAAAATTGACAGTGTTGATTCTTCATTCGTGGCATTAATGCAAAGTCCCATGCTGTTGGATATAAGTTAAACTGCAAACAAACCCCTATAAATGTGGATTAAACGCAACAACAGAGAGTAAAAACAGGTATATTCATATCCATCATGTATTCTGATCAAGCAAAACCGGGAACGTTAAGCACCGCAGCCAGTCTGATTTATGTAACATCCCGCCCCAGTTCCCATACCCTGCTCCATGTTATGCCGATATTACCAGTGTCATATTTTGAATAAATCACTGATGTGGCTCCATTTAGTAAATTACCTATACAACCCGCCCCTCCCCTTCCGTGATTCAACCCTGGGACATGATAAGAATTTATACATCATGTTTCCCATACGTCCTTCCCCATAACTTTCATTCAGTTCTGAGAAAAAGCATGGCTCTTGGAAGAAGTACTATGACTGACCCCGTGAGGTTCACATTTTGACCAGTTGGATCAATGCAATTTAAATAAGCAAGGCGGTCCCAGAAGGCGGCCTTTAAGTGAAACACTTGCACATGTTTTGTTCGCAGCGTGGCATTTAAGTGGCTGGGGAACATGCCGGGCACGCAGGATGATGCTACAGAGTGCTTGTTGGGTTTCTGACTGTTCCTCCAGGACTCGTGTCAGAAGTAATGTCTGTGTGCGGTGGTTACTGCACCGAGAGACGGTCCTCTGACCGTGCCTCACTCACACAACCTGATCTGGTCTGACAGGCAGCTGAAACTGACCCTTATGTTTGGAAAACGTGGAACCATGGCCTGCTATTTTCAGTGAGTAGAGTAGTACGTTTAGAGAATCCGGAGAGTTAAAGAAGAAAGTCAGACATTATGGAGTAATGTTAAGTGTGACAGCCGGAGCACCTTCACTTCTTCTGGGAGAGAATATAGTCTCACTTTTAAAGCAGAAAGAGTTGTGTGCATACCAATTGTAAGTGTCATTAGACACATTTTATATTACAGAGAACCTTTCTAAAACTGATGTTACAGTTTCAGGCGCCCACGGCGATTGCGTTCTTTGGGACAACGCCGAGTGCCGCTACAGACAGCATACACGCACACTTCATTTCCAAAGATAATAGAGCAATAATAGCAATATGTGTCTTTCTTCAGCTGTGGGCACTACTATCATGTCCTACGGTTTGATTTTAAATTAAACTAATATATTTCAAGTCTTCCCATTTTCGTTCATGACAATCACATTAAGGCTGCCTGGGAAACTTTTTACTTTTTCTTTGCTTATTTTTGCAACAGATGCCTTGGAACTCATTTATATTACCTTTCGAACAAACGGCGGTGAGGTGTGAATGAAGTAATTGGTAAATGGGCACCATTTACAAATATATTTAAAAAAGAATCACAAGTGTTAATATTAGTTAATGGACCATGAATTAGAAAGACTTGACATTAACTAACATTAACAGGAATAAATGAGCGCTGAAAAATTATATTGCTTATTGGTAATTCATGTCAGTTAATGCATTAAGAATGTTAAAGGTCCAGTTTGAGTGGATGTTAGAATTAAATCCAATTCTAGAAAGGTTGATATAAGACAAAGATTATAATTTTTGTAATGAGACCGTTTAAGGATTTTTTCTATCACAGAATTGAAAATTAACTATTTTAATCTTAATATGGACAGTTAGAAACTGTGGGACAAATGACATAATAATTGTTCACAAAAATGCTATAATGTTCCTGTGATGCATTTACACGCGAATAATAACTATATGAAATCGTTAAATGAAAGTGTTGCAGTATTTTTGTTCATTATATGTTCAATTGATTTTCCAAAATGACAAAAATCAACATGGCAACTATAAAGAAACAAACGTTTATTATCCATAATACTTTCCACAATGTTTCAGTGTGGAAACAGATACTGTAAGCAAGTGTCTTATTGATAATCCGACAGAAAAGGACTTCTGCCAGCTGATACTTTTATTTCTCAAAGCTTGTCACTCGGCATCATGAAAGGCCAATCTGATAACATCGGCTTCTGCTACAAAGACAGGACAACCTACCCCACAAATGACAACATCAGTTGTGAGGCATACAGAAGGGATTGTGTTCTCAAGCAAGCCACTGAAGCTCTTTCATTCTGTTTCTTCTAGCGGTAACGCACAGCTCATTCAGTAGAGTTCAAGATACAAGCTACAGTCGCCTGGCACAAATCTGCCATTATCAGCTGCTGTCTGACTGACATTTATTGTCAATCTGTGTCTCTGTGCCAGATTCAGTAGACGTGTGGTTTTCTGAAGCACTGGCGAAGATTGCCTTGAAAGTTCATTCGGGCGAGAGGGAATATTTTTGCCCTTGGCGGTGTGGGCAATGCCCGACTTGTGCTCAAATATTGAAATGTGCTTTCCGTTGTTATAAATGTTCGAAAATGAGAGTAAAGAGCAAGCGGAGTCCCACGCTAATTCACTACCTGCTGCTCCGAGGAACAGTTTAGGCTGAAGTGGTGATCACCAGAATTAAAATGATGGCAAACATAGGGCAGAGAGAAAAAAACAAGGCTTTTAAACTTTAATGGTGCGATACTAAAATATCATCAAGTAGCTGACCTTCTATCTTCTCTTCTGTTAAGAGGCCATTACTTGAAATGTGAAAAATAAAGAGCTTTAAAGGGATAGTGCACCCAAAAATATGTTTGTTTGGCTTAACACAAAGAATGATATTTGGAAGAATGTTAGAAATGGAGATTTGTGGGGCAAAAAATATAGAATACGTTTTAATGTATATTTTGCCAAACACAAAATAGGATTTTTTTAAGAATTTAGGAAGAACAACACGTTTGACTGCCATTGTCATTTTCTAACATTCTTTTAAAAATCTTTCTTTGTATTCAACTGAACAAAAACAAACATTTACAAAAATTAAAATGATTACAAACAGAGTGGAAAGAGAAAAAAAAACAAGGCTTTCAACTAAATCCTAAAACTTTTAAACTAAAATATCATTAGGTAGCTGATCTATCTTCTTTTCTGTAAAAAGGCAATTACTTAAAATGGGAAAAATAAAGACTATTTAAGGAGATATTCCACACACAAATAACTCATCCTCAAGTTCCAAATTTCTATAAACTTTTTTGGTTTATTACAAAGAATGATATTTGGAAGAATGTTTGCAAAGACTAAATAAACTTTTAGGAAGGCAAAGAGTGCTTGGAAACATTGTTCTAAGTATTCAACTTAACAAAAGAATGTATTTAAGTTTGAGGTTAAGTAATTTGTAATAGAATTTAAATTTTTTGGTGAAGTTTCAGTTCAAATTCGAAAACATTTTGATATCATTCGACAGTCAATTTTGATCATCCGTAAGATTGAAAAAAGATAAATGCAACCTTATGTTTTTCTTTGGTTTATTTTTTCTCTAATCTTTAAACTAAATAAAAAGACTTCATAGTTATTCTTAAAGTAAACAAACATTTAGACAGCAATAAAAACGTGACCTTGAGGAAATATAGGGTAAAATAAAATTCATAAAAAAATCCCTCAAGGGTCTAAACAAAATAAAAAGAAACTTGACAAGAAAACCACAGACAGGTAGGTGATGAACCAGCACAGGACAGAAAACACAAGGGCTTTAAATAGGGCAAACACAACAAGGGATAACGACACGGGGCAGGTGTGGGGAATGAAACAATGGCGGGAAGATAGACAGGATAACAAGGGGGCGGGGTCAAGAGACGAGACAAGAGCGCACATGGCATGTCATAACTAAACAATGCCATGTGATACTCACACAGAACACAGATCTGCCATGATTCTGCCAAAATCAGGAAAAACATGACCAAGATAGGCAGAATCATGACAGAACCCCCCCCTTAAGGAACGACATCCTGGCGTTCCTCAAGGGAGCCGACAAACAGAACATGACATAAAAACAAGCAGCACAGGGACCTGTTGCTGTCACGACCTGGTCCACAATACTAGAGAATACATGACAAGGACCAGATCATGACAACACCCCCACCCTCAGGGAACACCTAGCAACCCTGAAGGGGACACGACTGGGGGAACACACCAGACAGGGACAATGACAAGACCAAAAAAACCATCACAAAAATAACATAAGTCCCAGAGACACAAAAACAATTGAAGGGCCTCAGACAGGAACAGTTTCTATAGGGCCATCTCCCAGCAACCACCAGGGGGCCCACAGACTGGAACGTACAGGAAGGCCCAGAGACAGGAACATACAGGAAGGGCCACGGACAGGAATAGATTCCAGTGGGCCCACACCCAGCATCCACCAGGGGGCCCATAGACTGGAACATACAGGAAGGCCCAGAGACAGGAACACACAGGAAGGGCCACGGACAGGAACAGATCCAGAGGGCCCTCTCCCAGAATCCACCAGGGGGCCACAGGCTGGAACATACAGGAAGGCCCAGAGACACGAACACACTTGAAGGGCCATGGACAGGAACAGATTCCAGTGGGCCCTCACCCAGAATCCACCAGGGGGCCACAGGCTGGAACATACAGGAAGGCCCAGAGACACGAACACACTTGAAGGGCCACAGACAGGAACAGATTCCAGTCGGCCCTCACCCAGAATCCACCAGGGGGCCACAGACTGGAACACACAGGAAGGCCCAAAGACACGAACACACTTGAAGGGCCACAGACAGGAACAGATTCCAGTGGGCCCTCACCTAGAATCCACCAGGGGGGCCACAGGCTGGAACATACAGGAAGGCCCAGAGACACGAACACACTTGGAGGGCCACGGACAGGAACAGATTCCAGTGGGCCCTCACCCAGAATCCACCAGGGGGCCACAGACTGGAACACACAGGAAGGCCCAAAGACACGAACACACTTGAAGGGCCACAGACTGGAACACACAGGAAGGCCCAAAGACACGAACAGTGTGTCTGCTGGGTTCTTGAGAGCTGTCTGCTGGGTTCTTGAGTGGCTGGTTCATTCTGTCACAAGGTTTGAGTTGACAGAACCCAAATGCAGACAACTCATAAACAAAAATGTTTATTTCCACAAAAATTCATAAAAAATTCCCTCAAGGGGCTAAACAAGATAAAAAGAAACTTAACTTGACAAGAAAACCACAGACAGGTAGGTGATGAACCAGCACAGGACAGAAAACACAAGGGCTTTAAATAGGGCGAACACAACAAGGGATAACGACACGGGGCAGGTGTGGGGAATGAAACAATGGCGGGAAGATAGACAGGATAACAAGGGGGCGGGGTCAAGAGACGAGACAAGAGCGCACATGGCATGTCATAACTAAACAATGCCATGTGATACTCACACAGAACACAGATCTGCCATGATTCTGCCAAAATCAGGAAAAACATGACCAAGATAGGCAGAATCATGACAGGGTTCTGCCTGACATTTTTGTAAAAATTAAGGTATACTCATATTCTTATTTTGTGACAAATTTAACTATTGTGTTGTAATTTTACAATACTAAAGCCAAATGGAATGCATTACACTACACGACTAGAAATATATATATTTTTTAAATTCGCTCACACCATCTCACACAAACATCAGTGAGAGCATTTACAATATATGCCAGATATGATAAAAGACAAAACTGGAAGCTCTTGTTTATCGTATCATAACCTGGAATTTCAATCCCGCATGTCGTCTGGCCAAATAACATAATGAACACATTGATATAGCTCAGTGCCTACCGAGAGGCAATTTTGCTCCAATTCAATTCATAACACAGAGGTACGTGAACTGCCTAAAGTCAAGTCTGTATTTCCAACTCATCTCTGTTTTAACCATCACCTTGGCATCATGGGAAACACAATCCTTAATTTCCTCGCAATGTAAAGTTGACGTTTCTAGACTCACACAGGAAGTTTACAAATCCTTTTCCCTGAGAACAATCCTCTACTACAAGGTTCAGTGAAGTCATGTTCTACTCCCCACCCATAAAACAGACTTCTTCTGTGGTAATCTTGCTTAATCCTAGAAGTACACAGTAAAAACGGGGGGAAAGCCTAGTGGTATGACTACACGTTCCACTGGGGGACTTCGATATTTACCAGGCCTCTTGTAACACAGAAAACAAGCACATTTGAAATTGGAGTGTTTGGGGAAACAAATCAATTTGAAATGCAGCGGCAACACAGGCAAACATTGCTGAAATTGCTTTATGATGGAACGTGACCTTCTGAACCACAGGAAACAAAACTGAAGGGGAACCAGAACTGATGAATCTGCAATGCAGTTGTGTGTGGGTCAGAGCTCGGTCCGCCCCGCTAGATAATCAGGTAAACTGAATCGTGAAACGCAATTTAAATTCAGAACACATTGCACCTGTTCACACGGAGTTAAGAGGGTACAGCACCATGTGTGCGTCAGTAGCTCAGGTGGTAAAAGGGCTTACATGATCACACGCTGATGTCCGAGTACTCTCAGCAAATAAACTCTCATTCTCAAAGTTCACGATTAAAAGTGTTTCGAACAGATTAACAAATTGAACTCATTTCAAAGACTGATTTTGTGTTCTTTCTTCCTTTGTTTTGACACAAAACCAATGAGGCATTTCTCAAAATATCTTAATTTGTGATCCAGGGAAGAAAGTCATATACAGGTCACTTTCTTTTTTCTGAAGAACACAAAACAAGATTTTTTGAAAATCGCTGACCGTAATAAAGCATTGACTTCCAATGTATTGGGACAAAACCCAAACGACAGTTCTGAAAATATCTTATTTTGTGTTCTAGAGAAAAAGGCAATTAAGTCAAAGCTTACTGTAATTATTCTGAAGAGCACAAAATAAGTCACCATATAGCATGGCTGCCTTATTGACTTTCATTGTACTGATACAAAAACACTAAGACATTTCTAAAATATGTTGATTGGTGTTTGGTGTCATATACAGGTGACGTTCTTCGTTCTGCAAAACACGAACAAAGATATTTTGAAGAATGCTGGTTGCCATATACAGTAGCATTTGGGACTAATTGTATTGTATTGACAACCAACCGCAAATTAATTTCTTAAAATATCTAATTTTGCATTCTTCAGAAGAAAGTCATAAACATGTTGGTTGCCATATAGCATTGACACAAAATCACCAGTACATTTCTCAAAATATTTTTGGTGTTCCAGAGAGGACTTGGGGAAAAATGCTTAGTCCATCAATGTCACTTTCTACGCAGCCGTCCGATCACAGTACAGCAGGGGCAGGACAAATGCTACTTTCAAGGTACAGTATAACGACAACTTTATTCTAACCATTTCTCTTTACTTCCATTATGATCGGCCCGCCAGACAGACAGACATATAGATAGATAATCTTGTCCTTTACAAATCCCTCACAATTACTCTTACGGTCCTAATAAACCACTAGGAAAGATTAATCTGACTGAGACATTTTTTACCCAAAATAATCAGTGGAAATCCTTTTGTTATCCCCTTACTCCTAAATTAAAAGCAAACTGCTTAATGCCGTCAAGAGATGAGATTTTGCCTTTCTAAACCCCTCAGGGAGCCCGACACAAAACCAAAGTCACGGCTACCCGAGCCCATTGTCAGATGACGGAATATTAAAGGGAGCAATATTGACATTTTCCATAAGCTTGATAGGCATAAAGTTCACTCTAACTGCATTGTAACCCAATTATGCTGATTAGAGGAGAGCTGTGCACCTCTCTCTGTGGACTGCATGGAAAGAGGGGAGGAGGAGACGGAGGCAGGGCCTGTTATATTGAAAAGATGTGGAAGTGAGAGAATGGGGGGCACGAAGAGACATTGTAAAAAAGTGAAAACCAGCCGAGTTAAGCTTTAGAAATAAAACAAAACATTGTGAATTGGCTTCACTCTGTTTAGCGCACAAACAATAGCACGCATCTCCTCTGTAACACATTGTTTGCTCTGAAACTACCTGTTTTTGTCTTTCCTCTGCATCATTTATTGACTGTTTTCAGCTGAATGACGCTTTTGGTTGTTCTGAAATCAATTCTGCAGTCCTCAATCTCAAAAGCGTTCGGACAATTGTTTTCCTGAAAGAGATCTTGACTTGTGGATCATTTTTGATCAAACAAAGCACAGTGTTCCATGATAACCAAAGATGACTGCTCTTAAACCACGATTTTTGTTCTATGCTCTATGCTAGTGAGATAAACTTGAAAATATTCAAATATTCAATATCCAAAAGTCTTTCATTAAAGGCGCTATGTTTTAAATTAGACATCTACAGCTCTATGCAGACAAACTGTTACATTGAACACATGAAAGGACAAAGAACATAAAAAAAAATATTTGTGTAAAAAGGCTGGTCACCATATACCACTGGGGGTTAAATTGACTTAAATCACATTTACACAAAGACATTTCTCAAAATATCTTCTTTTAAGTTCCACAGAAAAGTAATCTACAGTTTACTTTCCTTCTTCTGAAGAACACAAAAGATGATATTTTGAAGAATGCTGGTCAACATCTACCACTGGGGTCCAATTGACTTACATTGTGTGGAAACAATGCCATTGAGACACTACTCAAAATATCTCCTTTTGTGATCCAGAAAAAAGTCATTTACAGTTACTTTTTTTTCTGAAGTACACAAAATAAATTCATTTTCTAAAATGCTGGTCAACACATAGCATAGGGGTCAACTTGAATTACATTGTGTTGATACAAAGCCACTGAGACATTTCTCAAAATATCATTTTTTATGTTCCAGACAAAATAACACCAAAGGAAGATACTTTGAAAAATGCTGGTCAACATACAGCATTGGGGTCCAATTGATTCCATTTTATTGACACAAAACCACTAAGATATTCCTCCACTTTTCTCTACACAGAAGCAAAAATCTGACAAAATGTGTCCTGTTTCAGCCACCGCAGAGCCACTGGTCCCAATTCGTAACCCCACCACTAGATGAACTTTGATTTCACAGACTTGACCTTTAATACCTTCCTTCTTTCAACACATTGCAACACTACTGACAGAAATACAAATCTTCTGGTATTGCAAACATGTCACGTAATTACATTCGCCCCACAATTTCCGTCATGAAGTCCTGTTTCTAAAGTTCCAGAATGCTTTAACCTTCCCCAACTTTTAAAAGTTTCCTTCCATCAGCAATATTTACCCAATGCCTACATTCTCCAGATGGAACGCGCCTTTAGTAACTTTAATCTCTTTCAGAGCAGAAATTGTCATTGTGCTCTCTTGAGAAACTGTATCTCAATTCACACAGCGTCTCTGATACATTTAGAGTTTTTGGTGAGGCGGACATGACAAGTTATCACATTTGTTCCAAATGCACAGGAAGCACTGTGATTTTGTGTTTAAAGTATTCCAGAGAACAATTTGTGCAAGTTTGAGGAGTTTCGGCAACACACTGGCCTATATTTTACCCGGATGGAGGAAACCATATGTTTGTTTTATCTTTGTTTTAACGTAACCTGACGTCGAAGTCTCTTAGGAAACATGTAAATACTTTGTAAGATACATTTTAAGTTTAGCAAATTCAATCACCTATCAGCAGGACATATATATATATATATATATATATATATATATATATATATATATATATATGTATATGTGTGTAAGTCGGTCTGTGGTGCAGAAAAAGATTTATTCTCACATGAAAATCTCAAGCAGTGCTTTAATCAGGAGCTTTCTGTTAATGTACCTCTGGCGTCTGTAATGGAAGCACTGAAGCCAAATGCATTAAAAATTTACAAGACATGGCCCGTAAGATATAGCTCACAACAAAGACTCCTTAAAAATACAGTTTTAATATCTATGCTAATGACAAAGCCTCCATAGTGAAGAAGGAATGAAACAAATGGGGAAAAATGAGACGTTCATAAAAAGTTTTGCCAGCTCGATCGAAGGAGATCAACATATTGAACAGCTTTTACAGCTGCAATTAAAATTGAGAATACATTATGAATTGCAAATGATATGACTGATGGTTTCGCATGAATAATAGATAAGGTGATTCTACATTCATAAAGTATTGTCATCGCGTAATGTGAATCATGTGACTGGCCCTCAGCGCCATATTTATCAATCAGCGCCTTTGGACGTGATAAATATGTGCCAGGCTGCGTATCAGCAATGTGGTACATCAGGCGGGTTATTTTTGAAGGTAAACACTGTATTTAGATTCGGGAAGCCTGAGGTGCAGAAAATAAAAATGAAATATCGCACAGATGATGATGGAAACAATAAATGGACGATATGGTGATCTGTTCAGCATATGAGAGTGTCAACTTCACCGTCTGTTTGTGTATTAGCCATAAATATAACCGAGGCCTTTTGTTTAGCCTGCACAGCTTTTAGTTCCCATCAACTGCATTTTACTGGATGTATTATGACTTAAACAAGAATATTAAAAGGATAGCTTGCTCAAAAATTTATAATTCTGTGTTTATATGCTCACATTTTTCTCGTTTCATAACTTCATGACTTTCTACTGCAGAAGACATAAAAAGAAATTGTGAAAAAAACAAATGTACACAAAACTACACAAGCCAATGAAAAATCAATAGTTTTCTTTATCAGACATTTGTTAAAATATCTTCTTTTTCTTCTGTAAAAAAAAGAAACGACGATTCATACAGAATGAGGATTTTGAAAAGTGTTGGTAAACAAAATCCAATGGTACCGTTTGGACTCTAATTCAGTGTATGTACACAAACCTACTGCAAAGTAATAGTTTTACCAACATTTTTTGAAATACCTTTTGTGAGCTATCACTGTTTTGACGGATCTTTTACTTTAACCGTAACATAGATTTCAATCTAGTATGCTTTGCCATGTCACAAAGCATTTGTCTTCATATAATTCAGAAATCGTTCTTTTGTAGAACACAAATAAAATATCTTGAGAAATGTCTAAGTGGTTCTGTGTTCCTCAACAAGAAGTCAATGGGCCAATATCTTCTTTTCTGTTCTGCAGAAAAAAAGTCATTCAGGTTTGAAATGACACTGCATGAGTGAATTATTAAATAATTTTCATTTTTGTATGTCATTCCATTTTATTCGCATTTTATCTATTTGATCAGACATACTGTGTTTCAGAAACACACACTATCTACTCAACATACAAAAGTGGCACTCTGCCCGGCATAATACGTGTTAACACTCAAGTTAAACAATTAACTTCAAGTTAACAGTAAGCATGTGTCAGAAAATATGCCCTGTGGTCTATGAATGAGAGAAAGCATAATGTGATCAGATAATGTTACTCTTATTGGAAGCCATTGAACAGGCTTAACTCAACTCATAAACGTCATCCGCCTATGATTAATAGCACTATAAGAGGAAGATTGGATGCTGTGAGAGACTTTACCATCCCAAAGATTAATCTTAAGAAAAAGATTAAAGTGGGCAAGCAGGAAAATAGTTGGCTTCCTCTCAAAGGTTCTGCATTGGCTTCAAATGCATTTCTCCTTGAACAGATCAGAAAGATTGCTTTTCAAACAAACATATTGGAGTGAAAAGTGAAAAGGCATGCACCAATATGACCATCAAAACATAAGTAAAGAAAAGAAAACTCCTAAATACGACTATTTTGTTCTTGTACAAGAGCAAAGTTTTGATGCATGTTTTCCTTTTAAGGCAAAATTACTCTACAAATCTGGTGTACTTGTAAAAGTCAAATCATATTACTCCAAGTATCGTCACACTTAATAATGTATGATGCAGAGAGTGTTACTAATAAATGTGACCATGACTTTACATTCATTGTAATGTCTGGGGTCAGAGAGAGTTCATGTTACGTTACTATATTTACTGTTTATTATGTCTTTAATACACGATCTAACGTTGTCCCGTTGTCTGTTTAAATAGTTAATACAGTGTATGCGGTAAGTATTCCGAACCACTTAAATTTTTCACTCTTTGTTATATTGTAGCCATTTGCAAAAATCATTTTATTTCCTTTAAAGAGCTCTGTTCCAAAACTCTATAAAAGCCTTATTTAAAAAATAAGTTATGCCATATTGTTGCTCTCTGGTCCATCAATGTTTCATGCCAGATTACTATATTTTCTTGTTTAAAATGTACTGCAAGATGCAGTTTCTTTTCAAAACACCATAAATCCCAAACCTGATTGTAGCCTTAATGCAACATATCCTCTCAACCAACCATTATTTGTTCAATGCAATCCTACATGGCAATGATTTAAAATGTTGGTTTGTGCTCAGTCTTTTAAAGTGTTTTAAACACTAAATGAGTGCTTTTAACACTTTTGATGGCCTGGATGAGCCACTGAGACTTACATCTGGGGGTAAAAAAGGAAAACTGAACATTTGCAATTATTTGATATATTTATATAATTATATATTTTATACGTATGGTCCCTGATGTGATGTGTTTCCTATTATCTTGATTTTTTTAAGACAGGTAACCAACTGTTTTTGAAAGAAAATGATGGATTTGTAGCATTCTGGAAAAGAAGTTAATAAACTTTGAATTTTAAATCTTCAATATTTAACAATCATTGTTAAACTTGTTCAGACTGTTCCGGCAGACAATCTTAATAGAATAATTTGAATAGTAACAAAATGCATTGGTCCCGTTAAAAATATTCATTTTTCCGAAAACTATTCAAATAGATTAAAATGGAAAAGAGTGCTTCAATTTTTCATAATTAATGTTCACAAAGCACCTTATATTGACAGAAAAACATAGTTGTTGACAATTTTTTCAGATTTATCAAAATGAAAAATTAAAATATCTTAATGTCATAAGATTCTCCTTGCAGATCCACTCCAGCTCTGTACGGTTGAATCTTGAAACATACTGCTTAGAATTAAGGCCAAAAAGTTCTATCTTGGTCTCATTAGATCAGATAATTTTATTTCTTACCATCTTGGAGTCCTTCAGGTATTTTTTGTGTGTCTTGCACTGAGGAAAGGCTTTCTTCCGGCCACTCTACCATAAAGCCCCAATTGGTGGAGGGCTGCAGTGATAGTTCTACAACTTTCTTCCATTTCCAGATTGCATCTCTGGAGCTCAGCCAGAGAGATCTTTGGGTTCTTCTTCACCTTCGACAAGGCTCTTCTCCACCTGATAGCTTAGTTTGGCCAGATTGCCAGCTCTAGGAAGGGTTCGTCCTTGATGCAAATCTTCCATTTAAGGATTATGGAGGCCACTGTGCTCTTAGGAACCTTAACTGCAGCAGAATTCTTTCTGCAATGTCGGCCAGATCTGTGCCTCAATACAATTCTGTCTGAGCTCTTCAGGTAGTTCCCTTGACCTCATGATTCTCATTTGCTCGGACATGCACTGTGTGCTCATAGGTCTTATACAGACAGGTGGGTGGCTTTCCCTTTCAAGTCCTATGAGTAGTCCTTCTTTGGACTCAAATGAAGGGGTAGAACCATCTCAAGGATGATTAGAAGAAATAGACAGCACCCGAGTTAAATATATGAGTGTCACAGCAAAGGGTCTGACTACTAAAAAACTATTTAATGTTTTTCTTAGATTCAAAGTCACATTTTTCACAGTGTATTCTTTAGTGATGTTTGAGGGAAATGATCGATTAAAGCAATTTTCAAATCTAGGAAAATGTTTAATTTAATATTTGATGCTTTTGAAATAACTGTCTTTTTACCAAATATTTTCATATTTCCCTATGTATTTTTTATTTATAAATGATTATTTAAAGGTGCATAGAATACATCTGAAATATAAATATTTACTGTGAAACACTGTCACAGTGTTTCATAGTATTCTATTTTCCAAAAAGATAAAAATAAGGAGCATTATTTTCTTCATAGGCAGCACACTATGTTTTGGAACATCATATGACCCAAGGCCACATTGCTAACAGCATGCCAACTCTTTTGAAGGATGCAGCCTTGTTCCTTGATCTCTAAAACTTATTAGGTGTCTGGCACTGGACATTGCAACTCCCAAAAAACTAATGCAGGGACACGGCAACCTGATTTGGGGAAGGGAATACAGCTGAACACAAACAACCATGATAAATGCAGTTATTATTTTTTTCAATTAATGTGAAAAATGACCGGTGACCTCTTCTGCCCAAGGAAAAGTCTAGCACAATTGAAAACCCTCGGAAAGTTCTCCATTATTATAATTACTACTTTGTTTATATCACTGCATTGTGATATGCATGGCTAATCTGCAATAGATGGCGTTTCCATCTCCATCCCATGAATGCTTTATTGCCAAAGACTATCGCTATCTGGCGCCGGCAAGCAAGATACGCCGAGAGATACAATCAGGAAACACTGAAACATGACAATGGTTGCACTAAATCACTCAATACGCTCTCAGCAGGAGTCAGCTGAGCAGGATAGTGAAAGTAACTGTGAAGGAAGGTTGGCGTTGTAAACAGCAAAACTCTTCAAGGTTTAGTAGCTCTTGGCCCAAAGCAAACCGTGGACCAAAATGGAAACATGACCTGCATGGCAACTTTTTGTGTTTTTGGAGAGACAGCAGGGATCAATTACTTCATCATACAAACAGATTTGACTTGGCTAAGAATGATAGTGACCGTTTTGCCCAAACGAAATGACTAGATTAGAAAAGATCCTGGTGTACTTTTTCGCTGGTCTTTATGTCCGTGTGGTGTGTACTTGTTTAATCTAGAGAATAAAAGTTGAAATGAATGAAAACAGCCGACAACGTACCAACACACCTAGGCAGAGGTGCGCTCCACATGCGCCGACCCCCTCCCAGGCAAATGATCTCTAGCGCTCCCTCCAGGCGATACCCCATATTGCAGGAGAAGGTCATGGTGTCACCGATCCCAAAGCTGTACCCGTTACGACGGCCAAACTCTGGAACTCCTGGATCCTCACATGGCTCCAGGTTGTACTCTGACAGAAACAGAAGTTCATTAAATACTGTGAGTATTGCCAATAAATGGGGTCTAAATATTATTTTACCCCTAATTAATTTTTATAAATTACTTGCATTATCCCTGAGATACAGAAATTCCTTTAAAATTAAGGAAATAGTTAGTATAGAAAAATGTATTATTATTATAAAATTATTTTTTATGTTTCATTACATTTACATTGATAATATTAGTTACTTAATAATGATAATATCAAGTATCAACTTAATAGCATTTATTATCAACATTACTAATTAATTTTACTTGTTAATTTTCCTCCAATTTAAAAATATCTATTTTTTAATAGAAATCCCAAAACCACAATAATAAGATGGCTAAATCAAAAATAAATATGGAAAGTGTACAAGTAAATGGGCAAATTATGTTTAACCTAAATAACAAAAATTCTTTAATTTGATTTAACCTCATGACATTCCAATAACTTAATAATAAAATAATATTTTTTTTATGTTTAGGCGAACTATCCTGTCATCTCTTATACAACCCTTGCCTGAAAACATCATTTTAAGGAATTGATTTAATGATTACAAATGTTAATTCAGTGATTATTTTCCAATAAAACTTAATGGGACACTTTCACAAAATAATGAAAAACCTGTATGACATTTTTTGAGATCATATGGATATTGTAATATTCTGAAACTAAGATGTATTATATTCTGAAGAATGTTGGTAAGCAGACAACCTAATCCCCCATTGATTTCTATTAAAAGAAACACTTTTCTCGAAATATTTTCTTGTATGTTCTACAGAAGAATGAATCATATGCAGTTTAAAATGACAGGGTGAACTATCCTGTCATCACTTGTACACTCCTTACCCGAAAACGTGATGTTAAATCCTTCATATGAGATGGAGAAATCTGATATGAAGCGGAGCTGGGCTTTGAAGTTGCCATAGAGACCGGCATTGATGGGTGAGGGCAGTTCCGAGCCCGTGAGGCGGGCCAGAGGCTGGACAAAACTTCCGTTCTCTGTGATGAGCAGGTAGTCATGATGATCCTCCAGGTGGAAGGTGTTGAAGGTGAACTGAACCCCTATTGAGGAAACAAAACCCAGAAAGTCAACCAGCCCATAATACGGTTCAAGTTTCTGTTTAACCCTGAGAAAAAGATTATCTGTTGGAAAAGGAAGAATACAGATAAAAAGGAAATAAAAAGAAAATGATAGGGAACATAAGGTCAACTTCATTATACAAATGACTAAAGCCGGGCCCGGGGGAGGCGACTGGGAGCGTTATCCCAAGGCCAGTGATGGTATAGCCTGCTCATACTCGATGAATTTAAACAACTGCACTGGCCTGGGGTCACGCAGAACAAAAAACTTCTTCATATTGACCCTTATTTCTGCCTGTGTCAAAGAAAAAGTATTTTAGCTTTATCTGAATTGTCCACAAACGATAATGGCCTTCAGAATTGATATGCATTAGCAGCCGTGGGAAATTAAAATTCAGAGGAACTATCATTATACTGAATTCAAAGGCTGGGTAATGATATTTCGGAGTAGGGCATCTACAAGTACCTAAATCTGTATTCATGACAGTCTGTACCTAAGGCTGGTTTAAGCAGGACCCTTGTGAGCTTTTTTTTTTCAATTATCAATTCATATATTAGTTTTCAGCATTCAAACAGTCACAACCAGTGTTTGTGCATTTCAATGAGTTCACCTGGAGAGAAGTAAGGCTGCCAGGGAGATAGGCTTATTGCTTGCTTACCCTTCCCGTGGCTGACCTCCACAGTCCAGGTGCAGTTGAGGGAGCTGGGGTAGACCTCTGGGTATCCAGGAGAAAGGATGGTACCTCCCGGTCCTCGAACATCACCACCACAGAGTGCTAAATGAAGGATGAGAAAAGTAGGTCAATTACCTAGAGAATGTTGTCTTTTGGAATAAAACTAATGGAAATTAAACATGCCACCTGGCATTTAGTTCTAGACGACTTTGTGTTTGAGCAAGTCAGTCAATAAAAGAAATATGAAAAATTCCTTTTGAGGTACAGGAAAGTTATGTCATGACAACACTGGTTTGCTGCAAGAACTTATATTTGGTTAATTTGTTTGAAATTGCAAATCTAATTTTGAATTTCATAGCATGTTTAAATACACTAAATAAGATTATATTTGAATTGTTTTCTATTATAAAACCTTTTACTAAAAACAGCATTACAAGGTGAAAAGACATATTAGGTTTTATAGATTCATATTATGTATAACTTTTTTATTTCATATTTAAAACAATTGATTTAAAAATGTTTGCCTTCAGTTAGATTACAAAAGAAACTAAGATACTTTATATTAAAAGTCAAATACATCTATGATGTGAAAATGAGTGAATCCAGAACACTTGAATTATATACTGCTATAGTCTATAACTGTACAAATGTCTGATCAATTCAGTGTAGATCTATTTACATCAGTGCCTTTAAGCTTCCCTCTTAAACACCTCAATCGCACAAACCTGCTGCCTAAGACAGTCGTGTAACCAGGTGCGTATCTCTAATGCACGGTTCACTTATAAACCACGGAAGTGTGATGACAGTGCGCAGTAAAACGTGCCCCTGGATGTCTAATCTGAGGAGCGCATCAGTTCCTATCAGCTGCAGCAGCCATCACAGCAAATTGCCTCTCAGAATCTCGCTCAGCGACGGGCTAATGGCCTTGCATCGAATCACATTGTTTTAGTTTAGCTGTGTCAGAATGTAGAAAGAAAGGAATGTAATGAAATAGCTGAAGGACGGCGGACCAAAGCAGCTTTGACTTGGAAAGACTCAGGTGACGTCTCTCATTGAAAGAGGTTTCAATGTCGGCTTAGTGCCGTCCTGCTTTACCGAACACGGCCTATGCATCACGCCCCATCAGCAAACCTCTTTCATCTGAGATGTAAATTGACATCTTTTTCCCCTTTCCGAACAAATTCATTGACCAATAAAGATTCACAGCTCTTAAAGTGCCAGAAATGCCTAGATGGACCGACCGTCGCAGGTGGGCAGTGGATGGCTCCACCAATGGTTCTTCTCGCACACCAGGGGCTCTTCGTGGCTGAGGCGGTAGCCCGAATCGCAGCCGAAAGACACGGTGGAGCCAATGGAGAAATCCTGGCCATAACGGAGTCCGTTGACTGGAATTCCAGGGTCAAGGCAGGAGTAGGCATCAAGTGTTACACCTTGGGAAGCAATAGGAGTTTATTAATGCACTAGTTCAAACATATCTCAAAATATCTTCTTTTTGTGTTCTACATGTTTCTTACTCTCGTACAGGATCTTGAAGCCGCTGTTCGAGCGACTGTTGTCAGTGGTGAAGAGCATGTACAAGTGGTTACCGCTGCTAAACAGAAACTGAGGCACCTGGGTGCCATTGAACGAACCAATTAGTGGAGAGAGAAGATTGGGCCCGTCGTGCAGCTCCAGGAAATCACAATTCAACTCTGTTTGAAATCTGCTTATAAAAGAGCGAAAAATAATCGACGTCACTGTAGAGAACAATGCAATTTTCCTGTGGTTTAAAATGAGCACATACTGCACTATTTGAGCTTAAAAGCACACCTCTCGAATGTGATTTTAATGGAGCGCCCAGGTTCAGCCTCTATGACCCACTCGCAGTTGAGAGAGTCTTTGTAGTATCCAGGCCACCCTGGAGATAAAATGATTCCGCTAGGAGCTGAGAAATGGCCTCCGCAGGGAGCTGTGGAAAAAGTCCAGATCAGGGAGTTGAATGAGAAGCAGTTGAGCAAAAGATTCTTGATGACAGCTGCGCTGTCTTTTATAAACATTGCCTAAAGTCACCTTAGTATGTCAATTTGAAGTTAATCTGTAATTTTGTGTTTTTGTGGTTAACATGTAGAATGGCCATCTTTTAAAAAAAAATAAACAACAACCAACATACAATTTTAATATGACAAAATTACATTAATATGCATCAAAGTATTAATATCTGGCACTCAATAGCTTTAAAATGTCATCCGGTTCCACTGACCATATGAACGGTGTTATATAATTAAAACCATGCTGGGCAGAGAACAATGGATTGACACAGATTTTAACAACAGATGACAAGCTGCTCACCAGCACATGTCCCATTAACCCCTGTCTGTGTGACCCACAGGTGACTGTCCATTCTGTTTAAGTTCACGCAAAAAACAAGCACCATTGTCCACTTATTTGGGACTCCCTTCAACCAGGCCAAATTATTACCTTCACACTTTGGGATGGGGCCGCTCCACATCACCTTGCCAGTTTTCAGCTCGCAAGTGATGGTTTCTGCTCCCTGTGTTTTAATGAAGCCATCCTCACAGATGATGGAGATGGAGCTGCCCAGCTGGAAACTGTCACCAAATCGCCTGGCGTTCAGAGGAATTCCTGGATCTGGACATTCATTATGGCCAAATGCTGAAAGAAAAAATGTGAGATGGTAGTGTGGAATTGAATAATACTTTTTACATTTTTATAATTGTTTATTTTAGGGTTACTAAATGATGGTAGGTAAACATGTTTAATTAATAACTTTTTGGCTTCAATGGCACTGACTGTGCCTGTTTTATCAAAATAGTCACACCAATGTTCTATAAACTCATATATTTAGTCACAAACTTGGAATAAAACTGTTGTTTTCACCAAATAAAACAGTTTATTGAAGTGGAATTATGTTTCATTTTTACTATTATTTGTTAAATTTGTTTAATTTTTACTCTTGACTTCTGACCATGTCCTCTGAGATTTTTCACAGTGGGGAACGTGTGATTTTTAATAATATTTTGCACTATAGCCACTCAAAACATTTAGATATGGTCTTATAGAGTTTCCAGTCGCAGGTCCTCAGTATTTCTTTAATCATGTCCACAAACCAACAGCAGAGAGCTTCTGTTTTTCACCTATTGTGTTGATTCAAACAGCTCTTCCCAATGGATCAAGGTTAATAGGATACTTGAGAACAGCTTGGACTATTTGGAATGATAGAGACCTTTTTTATGGATTTTACCATAGACTGTGGGACTTTACAGAGTGTGTGGGCAATATTGGACATGCCACTATATGTTCGAATATAAATAAAAGCTGAGAAATATTTTTACTCACAATGACTTATTTCCGCTTAAAATATTTGCTGGTTGAATAAAAGTAATTTTTATCATTATTTATTTGATCTGACAGCTCTAAACATGTATCGTAAAGAAATATTCTACTTATAATTCTAACAAAATTATCATTCCACCTACAAATTTAGTATCTCTATTAAAAAGCAGACAAGTTAAAAACTTGGTTCTTAGTCAAATCTGAATGACACTCCAGCACAAGTGTACCTCTTAAGTTTTTCCAGTGCTCAAAGAAACAAGAATTTGCCGTACTTCAAATCTTAAAGACATGTTTCTCCCCAAGGCTTGTTTATTAGTCTCCTTAGTGTTATTGACCTTCCAGTTGTTTTTTTCCTAACTTTACAGAGCATATGCTCAAGGCGATTGGCCAGGAATACTGCTGTCGCCACGATAGACCAAGTGTCTGATGGATGTTTAGTGACAGCAAAGACCTACAAGAAGGACATGACGTTTGTCACAATGAATACAGATTTGACAACGCTCCATCATAGCCCTGACAGCTCTTTACGGACAGCGCATCACTGTTTATAAAACACGATATTAGGGTTCGGTCCAACTGACTACAACAGAACCCCTAATAAACACAAACTGCTCCCGATGTGAGTTCACGGTTGGTGTGTGTGTTCACTCATGTTTGTACACTTTGGATGGGTATAATGCAGAGCACGAAGTCTGAGTATGGGTCACCATACTTGGTTGTATGTCACATCACTTCACTTCACATGCAAACCGATGTCTACCTTTGAAGACTTTGATGGATTATCGTGACATTTTACATCTCATTTAAAAAGACCATGGCAACGTCATCGCGCAGATTAAAGTCATGTATGTGCTAATGAGGGGGGGAGGACAGAACTGGCAGAACTGAACGGAGAAGCTCCATGGACTCATCTATTCCCATTAAACGTGTCTAGATTTCACCGTAAATAAACATCCCTTCGCAAAATGAGTTTTCACAGCACATTGTGTTTAGGAGACCTCTGAATGCATTAAATTACTCCAATTGAACCAAATCCCTCACAGATATGCATCAATAAGTACCATTATCATTAAGCCTCCAAATGCTGATTACCTGTTAAGAGAAAAGCAATAACAACAGCTTTTGGAAATCTCTGATACACAATAACATGCTAAAATGCAGAATTCATGCATGGAATATTAATAAATGCTTCGTGCAGACACAATGCAAATTAAAACATTCCAAGGTGGTGAACGCACTGGTGTAGGTGATGTTGAAACCCCGTCCCGACATCGAATGATCGGCCTGGAATTCCAGCCGGAGAATGTTGCCGTTGCTCGTGAGGTGGGACGGCACCTCCGCCCCAGTGAAGCGGCCAAGGATGTTGGAGTCCAGCATCTCGCCATCCTTTACGGTCAAGATGTCGTACGGAGCCTCCAAGTCAAAATCATTGAAGGCCAGGTGGATACGACTGCCTGGCTCCGACAGGATCAACCAAACGCAGTTAAGGTTGTTCCCATAGCCTTCTGGGTAGTCTGGAGAGAGGACTGTGCCCATTGGGGCAGTGAAGTTGGAAAGGCAGGGAACTGAAAGAAAGGAAAAGGATATAAGTATGTTATTCTAATGATGACTACTTTAAGCTCTGCATTGAATAGCAACTTGCAATATGTTTCTATAAAAGCACAACAGATTCTAGAATGTTACAATACATTAAAATGCTGCATGGTATAGTTGTGTTGCTGTCTTTAATGTGCCAAACACAAAGTCTCACTTTGTTGATTAGATTTCACACTTTCTGAAAAATTGTGTTTATATCTGAGATGGACTTCAGGCTGTAAATAGACCTGCTTCTTTCATTCTTCCAATTAGACAGGCGGAAATTTCCAGCTATGTGTTTTAAAGCAAATAAAACAGCCTACAGGTGAAGTATTAAAATAGTAGCTGTCACTGAAGCTAAAGATCTTGGAATAAAAGGCTTTGCTTTATATACAGTATGAACCAATTATTTAAGCTGCCTTTTACCTTAGTAACCTATGAATTTATTTTTAAGAAACAGCAAACACTAAGACATGACTAAAACCTATTATTGCGGAAGAGCATATGAAATTTGGAAACTGTACGTTGCCTTAGAACCCTTTAAATGTAAAAAGCAGGCTTTATGGAACAGGACATCCAGAAATAAAAAAAATAAGTTATTGACTTTTCCTTTTGTACTTTAAAATGGAAAATAAAGGTATTTTTATATATGTTTGTTACCCAACACCAGAGGTGCTTATTTACGTATATTGTATGGACACAAACCCAATGCAAGTCAATGGGTGCCGCCATGTTTGTTTGCAAACATTCTTCAAGATGTGTTCTTTTTTGTTCTGTAGAGAAAGGCTTATAAGTTTTATATAAATAACATTAAGTGTCATTATATACCTTTTATCATTGTTTTAATAAATTATTTCAAATCTGTATCAATTTATTTGTTCTGTTGAACACAAAGTAAGGCACTTTGAAGAATGTAGAACAGCAAAAGGTTCTGGGCACATTTCACTGCCATTGTAATTTTCCTACTACAGTAGTCACTTGGGTCCAACAATTTCTTTGGATTCGCGAAATACTCCTCTGTGTCCAACAAACGAAGAGATATATAAAGGTTTGGAACAACTAGAGAGAGAGTGTCTCATGACAGAATATTTATTTTGGGGAGAACTATCCCTTTAATAAGTTTGGACATCGTTTTTATAAGCAATCATCAGTTCGTAATGTACAGTATCACTCACAAATGCAGATTGGGATGTTGGCAGACCACTGGTTGTTGTTCTGGCAGGATATTGTCTTTTCTCCAATAAGCTCGAAGCCAAACTGGCACTCAAAGCGTAGTACATCACCATTAGAGAATCCATCTCCTTCTCTTATGCCATACAGAGGTGTGCCAGGGTCCCCACAGCTCTCCTTGTCGATTTCTATAGGAAAGTTTTAAAATATCATGGATGATTAGACATTTAAAGTGAAAGATGAAAATGAAACTGAACATATTAAACCCAGAAAGTGACATAATGAAACTGCACCAAAAAGTCTAAAGGTGGTCTGATGTCAACACATGTTTTCAAATCCAAGTTTTCCCCTTCACCAAGTGGAAGCTAACCGGAACAGAATGCCAACAAAAGCCTCTGCTCTGCCTAGATAAGCCCAGAGTCAGAGTGTCTGTGTATGGAGAAGTTGGGGTCCTTGAAAAAATGGAGGGCACAACTCTCGCCCCATGTACAGAAACCTATTCTGGGGTCACCATTCCAAGATAATGTCTCGCATCTGCAAAGACGGAGCCTAATAGGCGCCAGCCTACCAAAGTGGGCAATATGTCTTTTCCGACACCTTGCATGGCCACTCACAGTTGACCTGTGACCTCTGGTAGACCCTCATGCATTCGTATTCGCAGCACGGATGCATGAAAGAAACACATTTGGAAGGAAAATTTCACTACATTACATTAAACAATTTAGTGTGGGAAGGGGCTGTTTCTTGTGAGGTATAACGGAGGACTTTGGCCAGTGCTTGATGTATAGTGTTAATTTCCGACCTGACAGTCTCTTTATGACCAGCACAATGCTTTAGTCCATTGGTCAATCGAAAGGGGAGGCTGGGGGAAGGTTAGCCTATATTTACTGCTTTGTATTTATGATGGTGCTTGAAAAAACTGAGAGCAAATCGTCTACAGGCTCCTGGGGCAGGTGAATACTCCCAGGTCACCATGTCAGCGGGACCCCTACATCGCCACAGCGATGCTTTGTTGAAATGGGTGTTTTTTGTTTTTCTGAAGACCTTTGACTGTGTTAACAGGTTACCAAAAACAAAAGATTGTACAGTATGTCAGCAAACCCAACCCATATGGTGCCTCTGTTTTTTTCTCTTCTGAGACAAACCAGGAATTTCAGTGTATCAGTGAACTTTGGCATGTAATATATCAAATGCCACAGCAAGCATTCTCAGCATTTACCATACAGCAGGACTCATTAAGTCGGCCTTCACATAAAAGTCTATAAATAAATTTAATCTCAAAAGCATTTCTTATTCATTGAAAAATGGCAAGTAATTTATCTCCTCCTTTGTGTATCCATTGGATATATTTCATTTCAGTAACGCTGACTTTATCTCTCTGAAGAAAATGCTCATTATCGCCAAGTCAAGTTTTATGGGGAGACAGAAACACACTTTTAAAAATGTGTTCATGTGTGTCACAAACAGGGACAGACTCTTTCCTTATAAATTTGTTTGTTAAACATGTCAAAGAGTTTTGAAAAACAAAATGCATGGACAGAGTTATTTTTAAAGGAAGTTAATGAGCGTGGTATTTACCGGTGTGTTGAAACTGTGGCACGGACACATAAGCTTTGGAAAATCAATTGGATCCACACTTAAAACTGGCTTCATGCTTGAGCACTTCGTAAGAAAGTTTCTTTCTGAACCATCTAAACTTTGTTAAAAAGGCTGTTAAAATTATGGCTTCCATATTTACTTCTGATTGTGGATATTTTTGTAATTAGTCGATGTTCAAAGCTCCTACTAGTCGCTAGAGTTTTTCTAACTTGCTAACCTCAAAGTTGAAATTCCAAGTTCAGATCAAGAAAACTCACAACAGGTTATAACCAAAAGATACTTGGTTATATAAAAAAAGCATATTGTTTGGTGCTATTGTAAACGTGAAAATGAAGTTCAACTGTTGAAGAGATGTAATAAAAGGTTATTGTAAACAAAGTGAAAGCATGTTAAACGGATAGAGAAAGTAATTTTTTCATAGATTTAAAACCTGAATACATTTCTCCATTATGTTTAAGTTTTTTTGCGTTCAACAGATGTTGAAATGTCTTTATTTGTGTCAAACAAATCAAAGAAGTGTATACAGGTTGAAGGCAAGTAAATGATGAAGGCGAGTAAATAATGACAGGATTTTTATTTTTTGGGTGAACTATCCCTTTAAGGCATAGTATAATAAAAATCTATTTAACTAATTACATATTTTAAGCCAACACTGTGCTTCAATGCATAATGCTATATTGTATAGATTGCAAAATGTAAAGGGAAACTGGTTTGTGCTTCTGGCAACTAAAATAAACAATATTACTTTTTTTTAAATAATGAACAGTAAAAAGTTTCTGTCATTAAAACAGTTTGTTCTATAAGCAGGAATGGGATCCATCTTCAAAGATAATTGGAATAAACATCTTGTCTGTTAAATTAAATCCAGGTTGCACATTTTGGCCCTATAAACCTCAGTAATGAGGCACGTAGATTCTTCATTTATCACAGACATGAGTAATTTATTGTAAGCAAGCTACAAAGATGAAATAAACAATGCATCTCCGCTGTACTCCAGGGCAAAAAAGCAATGCTAATGCAAACAAAAATACTGAAACTTAAAAAATCATTGTACAAGGCTACACCTGCAATCTTAATGAACTTTTAAACTTCTTAAATAAATGATACCGTGTTATACTTAAACAATCATGTGTGTTTCATATTATAATGAATCTTTTATGTAAAAAAAAATGGAATAGCACATAATAAGTTACTGATCAAGAGAATGGCAAAGCTCTATACATAAAGAATGAATGATTGTGTTTAAACATTCAATGATTTATATAGAACCTGTAAATCATATATTGTACAATACTATGTTTTTTATTTTGAAATATTTTTCGAAATCCAAAATAGCTCAATCTGCAAGCCGTCTTCCTATCTCCGCGGTATTAAAAACAAATTTCTAAAAACAAAAAGAGAAATGTGAGGCAAGCTGAGATATTTTACAGGTCTCTCCCAGGGATATCATACAGTAATCAGTTCTTTTCTATCTATCTGCTCTCCTGTACTTAAGGATATTCACTCTCTCTTTTGTCCTCTTACTTCAGTCAATCATTCTCATTATACAGAATGGCATGCTGTTCATCACCCAGACACTAATTTATTACCAAACCTTAAGGGAGGAGAGATAATCAAAGATATGGGCTCTCTAGGCATTGCGGCTTCTATCAAGTGAATGTAGCTCACGTGTAAAGGATGAAAGTTAGTTGCCATGCCTTCCGCAGAAAAGCCTGAAAGTGATTTGTTGGAACGGCTTCACTTTTATGCACACCGACTACTAAGCGTCCATGCAGCGTACTCATATACAGAACAGTGACATATCCTGAAAATAACATTCTGTCTTTGAAGTCACTGGCGGGGGATTAGAAGAACATTAGAAAATATGGATGAATGTTTGATGTCTGATTAAATCTAAACCAGCTTGTTTGTACAATTTCAGCTTGTTTTTTCTTGAATTCCCCTCTCTGTACTAGTCCCTTTCTTTTCAGTGTTCTGTAAATAAATCTGTTCCTTGCATGTTTTCTGTGTTCTGCTACACTTCCTTTATTTAACCTTAACTTGACAAAGGGAAATGCATCGCTTACTTGTTACTCAAAGGTTAATTCAAATGATGTAATCTAATCTGGACATCATTGTCTTCCTCAGTAACTTTCGATTTGCCATTTACTTTCAGGATCTTTTTTGGTTTTTTGGAGTTCTTGTAAACACACTACGAGGGCAATGGATTTTTGGATACAGTTGATTTCTTTGCATTTGTTTACAGATCAACCTTTACTTACACTGTTACAAAAACAATATAGATGTTGCAGCAAAATAACAACTATAAATATAAATGTAAATATATATAAACGTTGCCAGGGAGCAATTCAATACTACAATGGAATTACCATGTTGCAATTATAGATACCGGAGTCAAAATATATAATGCCCGTGCGTTATTTAACTGGAAGTGTCTCATAACACTATAATTGTTTTATGCATATAATATTCAATTACAAATTTAACAGAAAGGGACGCAACGAAACTCAGACAATGAACTCCATTGTTTAAAGCATTACAAATATGATGACTCACCCGTCTTGGTTTGTTTTTGAAATATACAGTTTAAAAACATGAATTAAAGCAGAAAATAAATCAACTGAATAAATAAACATTTTTCATTGGTGCCAAGTTGGCCTACGATTCCTCAAACACTTATTTTAGATGTGTTGGTTTACTATGACACATTGTTCATATTTTAAATATTACACCCAACACTTGGTACTTCTTGTATTAAAGTTGATATCACGAGCCTGTTTCATTACAAGTCTATTAATGGTTCTACAAATTCTGGCAAATATAAATGATTCTATTACCCGAAGATGGCAGTCAGATTTAGAGCCTGTAAGTCATGAAGAAAAATTGTGGGTCCCCAGTCGCCCACTCAATTTATTCAGTATTCCAAATTTTCAGGTACCTTTGTAGTTGATCTTGAAGCCTATAGATCCCACACTTTCATCTGACTGGAGATGCAGCCACATCTGATGGGTCATGCTTACAATGAGATCTGGCACAAAGCTGCCTGTCAGACTGAAAGAAAGAGAGATCAGTTACAGCTGAGCAACGCACAAGCCCATCATACTGTGAGCACCTATCATAACTGTATTGTTAAACCACATCGACTCATGCAGACATGCACAACTCTATAAAGTCTTACATTGAAGAATAAGATGCTAACGCACGCTATTGAGATACAAGCCTTCATGTGTTTAAAAACTGCTCAAACTATAATTTAACACTGCAATTTCCAAAAGTATATTTTTACTGCTGGAATTTTTTTTTGAACCATTCAAATGCTGTCCATGGCAAAGCGCTTGATAGAAATATTGGTAAGAGGAGATTGTTGATCTGGAATTATAAATCCTAAATGTGTAAATGATGTAGAGGCAGAGTGTGAATAAGGAACTTACACTTGCAGGATGGTTTTCGGGTCAGCCACTTCTCCTCCATCACCGATGGTTAGTGTGTCATAGCCCAATTCCATGTCAAACTCCTCAAAGTTAATCTGAATCACCTGTTGGCAGAAATGAGGCATAATACTTAGTGATGTGTCAAATGAATGGAATCAAACCTTATGGCTTATATAATTGAATCCTGTCACTTGACTCAAACAAAAAGAGGGAATTTGGCTCTTTGCAAAACTCTATTGAAGAGATTGAAAACGTTGAATAAAAGTTGAATAAAAATGTCTTTCATACATTGAACATTACGACATAAAAACTGTTCTACATTGTATGTATTACAAATAGCTCTCACAAAAATATTAGCAGATCTTTTTATGTTTTAACATAATAAAAGTTAATTTAGTGCAGCTTTTTCATCCATGTATTGAACTTTTTCTGTATTTAACTAAAAAATATATATTTCTATACAAACTCTTCTGACTCACTTAAACTTTCTTTGCTTAAAGTAAAGCAATAAAACTATTAAAAAAAATATGTATTAAAAAGAAGGCCTTGCAGAAAATAGAAACATACATTTTAATACAGTAACATTAAGAGTTTAATTAACCTATCTTTTATAAAAATGTGAATTTTTTCAGCTATTAAAATACAGAAAAAAGAATCTTTATATACACACTTGTCTGCCTCCTTTCAAAAAAAAATTTCTTTCCTTAGATTAACATACATTATGACATACTGTAAAAAACTGTGCCTCACACAAATTTTTAAATGTATGTTTTTATAAAGTAAAACCTCACACAAATTTTTAAACGTATGTTTTTATAAAGTAACATAATAACTTTATTTAATCTAGCTTTACATTAAAATATTGATTTTTTTTGCCATTAAAACATGTATCTGTGTATTCACCCTCTTCTGTCTTCATTCATTTTCATTTTTTCTTTCCTGAAAGATCCCACTAAATAAACTCATCACAAACAACTGATTCATCCAACTGTCCTTATTTCAGGACCAACTCTTGGATAATTAGGATTCTAAGAAGAAGGCCTCAGAAACTGGGATTACAAATGCAGAGCAGCCACAGGCATATAGAGAAACCTGAACTTTCTATATTGATTAACCCATTGAGAAGTACTGGGAGGAATTAGTTGCCATGGCAACAGGCTCTTACCATGGCCGGGGCTTAGCCGGTATAGATGTATGAGAGCTACTTAAGACTGACAAATGATGCTCAGACAACATCACAGCACAAATAATAAAGATGCTTTTTTTCATATAACTGAATGCAAAATACCCCAGAGTGCCTGTCTCTCTAAAGGTCACCAACTAACAAATGCAGAAGAAAACAACAAGATGGAACGAGGTGCTGCTGCTGGAAGCTGATCCAGGATCAGTCACTTTTACCGCTCTATTCTTATATTGAGAAGAGAATCCATAACCTTGACTTCAGGGTCAGTGTAACTTGACATAATCAGCACAGATGCAAACAGGAACTCTGTGGTTGTCATGGCGATGCAGTGCAAGCCGATGCTTTTGCAGAAGAGTGAGTCGGGGTCTGAGGGCAGGCTATTGAATCGCAAAGAAATAAAAGTAATAGAACCGAATTATGACTTTACAATAGAGGAGAGCGTAGGTGAGAAACACCCCAGTTTGAAAGCTTTCTTTCACCCCATTCAGCAAAATCCAATTTATTAGAAGCGTGCTGTGTGTCATTTTGACAGGTATTTGTCCTAAAAGCAGTTTTTTTACGGCCTCAGAGCCACCATTTAAACTATCCTGAATCGAACACAAACATATAAATGTAAATCGGTGCACATCCAAAAAACATAGCTGAGACTATTGTATTATGAAGTAATATATACAGCAAGTGGCTATTCTGGAAAAATAGCAATATCTGCAATTCATTTACAGTATAAAAAGGCAAATGTAACAGAACTGAAAGTTATCCACACATAAACAAAAAGCAAGAATTAGATCAAACACTTTCTCAAGGTGAAAGACAGAAACACTGCCAAGACGCCAAGCTCCCGCAGGGCTGTCCGTATTATCATTTCCTCTGATTAAGTTCACAGAGATGAGATCTCTGGTTTCTTAAAGCCAAACCACTTCAGCTGTCACGAACAACCTGCTGGGATTTACTGGCAGCTTCCGCCTCATGATCGTGGTATCACCTGATCATATCACGGACGGGGACATGAGAATACAAGTCATCTTTTAAGCGAGATTAAAGGGTACACTAAAGCAAAAGTGTGATAAACGTCAACCTCTTACTGACCTGGGGCCTCATTTATAAAAGTGTGCGTAGGATCCTTACTAAAACTCTACGTACGCACAAAAGCCAAAAAGAGCGTACGCAAAAAAATATTCAGATTTATAAAAGCATGCGTACGCACACCTGCACGCAATTTTCACTTTATAAATCACAACCTAGCGGATAATCTGCGCACGCAAAAAAATCTCTTGTACCGCCCTCTATCCGCCCACCTTTAACCATATATAGACAATGCAAATGAGCTCAGTGGCCATGCATATCAAAAAGACGGAACTATCAAGTCAGAAATAGAGTTTCTTGTGAGTGAGGAGGATGAAAGAAAGGTTATTTTATTTGGTGGAATTACTAATAAAAATAATATTCAGAGTGGAAACACATCACTGCTGCGGTAAACATGACGATCCAGATATAAAAGAGAAGTGTTCCGATCTTAAGATGGGAATAAAGAAGCGGTTGGCCTCTCACCGACAGAATGTGTGGACGACTGGTGAGGGAAAAGGTGCCCCCGATTCTCTGCCAACCCAGTGTGTGTGGCATTGTGTCTGAGAGAGAGAGACACCTGTGTGTGTGTGGCATTGTGTCTGAGAGAGAGAGACACCTGTGTGTGTGGCATTGTGTCTGAGAGAGAGAGACATCTGTGTGTGTGGCATTGTGTCTGAGAGAGAGAGACACCAGTGTGTGTGGCATTGTGTCTGAGAGAGAGAGACACCTGTGTGTGTGGCATTGTGTCTGAGAGAGAGAGACACCAGTGTGTGTGTGGCATTGTGTCTGAGAGAGAGAGACACCAGTGTGTGTGGCATTGTGTCTGAGAGAGAGAGACACCTGTGTGTGTGGCATTGTGTCTGAGAGAGAGAGACACCTGTGTGTGTGGCATTGTGTCTGAGAGAGAGACACCTGTGTGTGTGGCATTGTGTCTGAGAGAGAGACACCAGTGTGTGTGGCATTGTGTCTGAGAGAGAGAGACACATGTGCTGATACAGGGGAACCTGGTAAATAACTTTATTGCTGGCGTGCTCAATTAAATAAAATAAATCACACAATTGGTTTAGTTCTTATTCTTGCAGCGCAGAGTCTGCGGGGTCTCTGGAGTTTCCTGAGGTCCCCAGCACAAGCGCGGGAGTCCCGTGCCATACACACGGCTGGAAGTGGACGGGTGCAGACTGAGGCTGTTCTGCGGACCCCATTAATGCAATTACTCTCATCGCAGATGAGCTTAAGCAAATAAGGCTTGTGCAGGGTGGCATTGCATCTTCATTAAAGGATCTTGTTTAAAAATGAACCTTTGCACTGTTGTTCTTCACAAACGGCGCATTACTCCCTGACGGAGTCTTGCTCCCTGATGATGTCCTTCTAGTTCGGGAGGGGGGGGGTCAGGCTCTTCATGCTGGTGTTGTGGGTCCCTCCGAATATTTTTAATAAATAAAATATTTAATAAATTACAACTTATCACATTAATCACATAATGAGTGATAGGCATACATCCATTTAAGAATGGAAGTGAAAGAAAGTACATTTACGTACTTTCAACACATAGTTGCTTTTATGTCTTTAAACTAAACATGCATGTATGTATCTTTAGGACCTATAATGGCGATTTAATGTTATTTGTATTTTTTGTTGTAACCAGGACCTATGAGCAACTGGTAAATATTGTAAATATTGAAATATGTCAAAGGAAATTAATTCAAAGGGTTAATTCCCTTCATCCACAGTCAGTTCCTCAACTCACCATCAGTGTCGCCAAACTGCTTTGTCTTGTAAATGTGCGTACGCATGGGTCAGAGTTTGCGTGAAGGTGCGCATATTTTCACGTCAAGTTTTTCTTTATAAATCTCAACTTTTGCGCAGGAACTGGCGTACGCATGTTTTCAGCTCCGTTTTGTGCGTACGCAAGCTTTATAAATGAGGCCCCAGGTCAACGTACAGACAGACTTGATATTAAAAACGTGTCCCTTTCATACATACATCTCCCATCAAAAGTTTGGGGAAACAAATGTTGTTTTGACACATTTTTATGATTATTTAAAAAAAGAGTTAATCTGAAGGTGTGTGCCTAAACATCTTTAGTTTAGTTTAATAGACACAAATATTATTTAGTAAACAAACATGTTTCTTTTCATGACAAATGGTATTTTATTAAATAAAAAATTTTAACTGTTGTTGAATATTATTGAATAATAAAGAAAGAACAGTCAATAAAAGCGCAGAATTGACGGGGACTTTAAAATTTGTTCTCAGGGTGAGACCTTAAGAAGCTGCTTGATGACATGACAAGAAAACATTTCTGCAAATTCTCGTGGAAATGTGAATAAACTGAAGATGATCAAATATAACATGCTTTTAATTTTTTAGTTCCATAGTTCCCAGTATTAGTTAAAGTGAGCAGCTATTAAAAAATCTTTTCTGGCATATGCATAGGTTTTGATGGCAAAGTTGTACATCAACCACTACAGGGACATCCAATACACTGTCACCTTAACAGATGTCCTCACAAGTGAAAAATAAAAAGTGAAAAAATGTCTTAAAAAACCTAATCTTGTTTATAATTCCCAAGAACATTGAAAAAAAAACCATCCTGACTGAAGGACAATTAATTCATGAAAGGTTTAACAACCAGATAGTTTAAATATTTTACGTGTCTATATAAATGTTAGTAAATTGATGTGGATTTTTTGGAATGTTTAGAAAAACTGAACACCCTTAAATGTGACAAAATCACAAACAACAGCCTAACCTGTCATGGCTTATTGCTTTATTTCAATAGTGTAGCATATTTGTTTCTTCCTAAACCCTTGATTTAAATATTGTAATTTTATTACAGTGGTGTTCATTTTATTCTGTTCAGTGAATTATCAATTATGTCACTCAAATGAGACTATTTCAGATGTTTCACCTGGAACATCATTTCAATACTATCACATCAGGCCTCCAGCACACAGCGAGCTGTCATGTCAATTGATAGTAACATTGAATACAAGTTACAGTCTCCAAATGACAGCAAGGCACACAGGCAAAAAATTTTCAAAAACAAAAACCGCCTTAATCTGAATTAAAGTGTGCTGAAATCTATGCTGACTGAAATGTAGGTGTCTTTTATCAGAAGAATGATGAATATTTACATGATCATAAGCATTGACAACAGGGGGGCTTAAAAATCCCAGATTAAATTTTCGGCTCCAAACTCGTGAATGCATTTGTTTTTGTTGCAGATCCCAGAAGGACAGAAATATGCTATAAATAATCATATATTTCCTTTCATCCCTGAAAGTGAAAAGCTATTAGTAGCACTCCTGAAAAAAGTTTCAAAACCTGATGCAGGCATGGAGAAGAGTACATAAGCTTCTGGGAATCCTATTATTGACATAAACAGCATGTTTGAAAGATTTTAAAAGGTATATCTTGCTTAGTATAACATGAAAATTTGATATGTATTTTAACAATTCCTCTTTTGATATGTCTAAGATTTACCACTTCATTGTTTCCTCAATCCTTTCTAGGTCACTTTGGATATGAGCGTCTACTTAACTCCTAAATGTATATAATTTTATTTTGCTTTTACGCTTCCTTTTGATTATGTCTATTGATACAATTTTAAACAAGAGACCAATGGGAAAACAATTTACCTTCTGCTTGAAAAATCGTGTCATGCTCTCGTTTACTTTTCCACATAATTTTAATAAAATATCCAATATAATTTTTTTCAGGTAATGCATTTTCTTTATATAGTACATCCACAATGTTTCGGATTTAGATATGAATATTCCACTGAACTGTTATTTATTTAAAGAAATAAAAGTATAATAAAAGTAATGTTGTGCTCCCGGACCTCAAGAAGGCCTTTGAAAATGTAAATCACAGCATTTAATATCAGTTTAAAATGTCTTTACAAGCTCATCAGCCGTTTTGGGTCCTAACTGGATAGAAGAAAGCATTGCATAAGATATGATGTCACCTGTTTGTGCAAAAAATTTGGGAGTACTTTAAGTGTCAGTATTTGGCCCATTGTTGTTTACAATGTACATAAATGACCTACCTAACTGCTGTCTGGTTGTCAACACTAAGTTGTATGCAGATGACAATATGGTCCAAGTGTCTAAAACACCTAGCCTGGCTCAGGCATTGTCAAACCGGAGAATTATATAAGCACTCAATTACATTTCGTTGATTTATTTTTTCTTAAACTGTTGAATGTTTGAAGAATCATGCATCACTGATGCTTTATGAATTCATTTGTAGGTATCAGAGCTCAAGTAGGGCAAACACATGAGCCACTACTAGAGGTGGTTGTCTCCCTGTAAAGTATATGAACTCTTTTGTTTTTTTCTGTGGAGGGACCAAAGCTTGAGAATGCCTTACCTACTAATTTAAAATAAGAAAAAAATGGAAATGCTTTTAATAAAATACTTAAACAATGCTTATAAAACAAAACAGCAGTGCTTGCATAAATAATCTATTGTTGCATTTATTTATTTGGCAGAAGCTTTTATCCATAGCGACTTAGTATTGTGCAGTTGCCAATTATCACTGCAGAGCAAACAGGGTTAAGATGTCTTGCTCAAGGACACTTCAGTCATTGTCTGCTGTCACTGGGATTCAAACTCAAAACCTTCTGCTTATAGTCCAACTCTCTAACCATCAGACCGCGAACAGATTTGCTTTGTAGATTGTGTATGTAAATATATGATTTATTTTTTCATATTTTTTATTTTATTAAATTACATATTTTCATATTTACTATTTATTTTTTCATATTTATATTTATTTTTTTGATTTCAGTTCTATTCTCTTTTTTTGGCACTGGGATGTGTTGTGTTTAAGAACGAATAGAATGTTAAATCAATGTACACATTACTAATAATGTCCAGGCAGTAAACAATATACATATGATTTATAAAAGCAACAAACTTACAACCTTGATTCATACAGTAAAAGCACTATAAACAATTGGCTGCAACTAATCCCAGAATTAACCAATGAAACCTTAACATTTCCGGAATCCCATTGCTGTTGTTCATTTAAAAAAAGAAAAGACAAAACAAAAAGTAACCAGCGTGGCATTATATCTTCCAGTCTTGCAATCTAAGGGTCTCAGAATAGACTCCAAATTGAATGTAGTCACGGCACCCTGCAGTTCACGCTCACCAAGGTTAAAGCCGACAGTGCAATATAAATAAATTGGCACACTAAAATAGTGTCTGCCAAAAATAAGTGACGCAATAATGTTCGGAGCTGTTAGAGACAATTAGCAATTGCTCACTTGAAAGAGGACATGATGATCTGGCAGTCCCGGCCGGGCACTATTTAAATCCTTGTCGAAAAATGTAGCTTTTAATGCGAAGCTGAATTCCTCTGCAGTGGCTGAATGCGACACGCTTTTTCCATAATTTCATAAAATCTACCAATTAATGGTTCATTTCGAAACATTATTATTATTAATATTATTCATATTATAAACATTTTTGCCAAAGTTCTTTTGCAGCCAGTGGCAATAGATTTAATGGACAACCCCTTGCACTTATTTGGCCGAATTTGGTTTTAAAATAGCACATGGAGATTTCTGTAAATGTAGTAAATTACGTAGTAGGCATCTCATGTTTGTACATTCGAATAACTTATCTGAACACACTACAATGTTTCATCATCTAAGGATTTAAAAAAAGACCTCATGGCATTAAACTTTGCCATACCTGCCAGTATTACAGGCTGTCTCAATGTTCTGGCAATTCCACAGCGAAAGCCACAAAAATGGGAAAATAAAAAGAAATAGTTTCTTTAGGATAGTGTCTACAAACTCTTTGATTTATCAAAAACAACATGCCAAAGCCAAGGCTGCAAGAAAAACAAAACAAGCGTCTCTATTCATGCTGGCAGTGTTCCAGACCTTTCAAAGTGGTCAAATGCGAATGGAAAAATGTAGGCACTACAAAAAACATCTCTATGGCCCACAAGGCTTTCATGCTCGCCTCCATCCATCATACGATGGGAAAATGTCCAGACGATTTCATCACGGTCTTCTGAACATTTAAATGGTCCTGAGAAAGTTGGGTTGTAAAACGTGGCTTTTGAGTTTGTTACTTTGGAATGTTGAGCTTTGAAGATTTTTGGAAAATCTGGGAAGGATCAATAGAGCAGATTTGAAAACTAAAAAAATTAACGTGCTGTATGCTTGAGTGTTCAAGATGTAATTGTGGAAGCATGTTTGAAGAATGTTGGGACCTGGCACCATTTACTTGCGTTGTTTTTTCGATACCATGAGTCAATAGGTGCCACAACTGTTCGGTTACCATCCCTTCTTCAATCTTTGGATAATTCGATCAATCTTCTTTTGTGTTCTAAGGAAGAAAGTCATACATGTTTCAAATGAGAAGAAGATGAGTTAATGAAAAACTAAAATCTCTGTAATTCTCATTTTCTTGTCATACCCATGTGTCTTTCTTTTTTTCCCCAGCACACAAATAAAGATATCTTGAAGAACGTTGGCACCCATTTACTTGCATTAGTTTTGTGTCTTTAGAATCAAAGTGAATAGGTGCCAATGCTTTCGATTGCCAACACTTTTTTCCAAAAACTACCACTTTAAGATCTACTTCAACAGCTAAAGGTACAAACCTGCAAAAGTATATTTTTGACTTACAGTACTACACTAAGACAAGTATTTTTTCTCTTCAATGCACTCCCTGCATGTAACTTTCCACTATCAGAGAGAGGTTATACCTGAAGCCTTGACTTGAGGTTAGAAAGACTTTTCAGGGTGTTTGTTTGCACCAGGGAGGTCTACTATTTGGAGATGAATTGCAATGTTACTGACTTGGCTCACCTGAAATCAATTATAAAGCGCGGCACTGACAGGACATAGACAGCTGAGGTGCTGCCCTAGCTGTTATTACAAATTTGTGGGAGACAGATATCAATCCACATGTCCTGTGTCCCTCCAATCTCTGTTTATCATTATGAGCTTGGACAGAATGAAGCCGCCCTGTGCTCTATCCTGTCTCTCTCTCTCTCTCTCTCTCTCTCTCTCTCTCTCTCTCTCTCTCTCTCTCTCTCTCTCTCTCTCTCTCTCTCTCTCTCTCTCTCCTCTCTCTCTCTCTCTCTCTCTCTCTCTCTCTCTCTCTCTCTCTCTCTCTCTCTCTCTGGTTTAATAGTTTTACTTGTAGATAAGCTGGGTATGAATTGACTAGTTGTGCCTCACCCAACCCTCATAATTCCCCGCCGTTCTGGGTTCAAGCTGGAATTAAACTCAAGCGTTGCTATAAAATCCACAGAGTCGTAAAACCGACACTCTTCAGCTTTATAAACACATAACTAACAAAGCCCATCATACAGTCTCCTATAAAAGTGTATGGGCTTGGTGAGAAACGGGAGATAGGTAGGGAGGTGTTGGAGGGTGACAAGGACAGGAGAGGAGGCCAGGAGTCATCAAGCAGAAGGCCAGGAGAGGCGAGCGAGTCAAGGGAGCGACAGTGCTTCTGTGACAGTATGGCCACAGGCCCTGGATCAGGAGCAGAGCGGTGCTGTGCTGGAATACTAATGCCAGACTGTGAACACTGGATCTGAGGTATTGAAACACCACTAGGGGTGGTAGATGTGTTGGTGAATCAGGAGAACTTCCATATCTTCAGCCTGATCACTGTTGATTCAATTTAAGATATAAATAGGTAAAATCAACAATAAATATCGAGTATTATTTTAAAATGTATGTTATATTAATTTATTATCAGTATAAGTTACAGAACTCTTGCTTCTATATAGACCCACCAGTTAGTTACAGATATAGTTACAGTTCTTTTACAGACTCAAATGCCAGTTCGGCATTCCAGGTCCAGAACTCTTATGGCAAAGGCACTTAATTAGATCAAAGATGCACCATGTATATTTTTGAAAATACATCCATATATTTAAGGAAAACATTTAATATAAAAATTTACTTTTCTAAATATTATTTGAATTACTGGTTAATCTTACTAAATCTATGTAAATATTTTCTAAATACATATGTGTGGTATATTAATAATTAATTGATCAACTAAAATGTGGCTTAAAATATGTTATAACTTACACTTTTTATAGTTTTAAACAAAATAAAAAATAACTACAAATATCAATAAATATAGTTTAATAACTTAAATCAAATATAAATATGATTTTTTTACTACATAAATAATTTAAACCAAAATTGTCATTAAGTCTTTTACATTAAGTTTTTCTAAATTAAGTTTTTACATAATTATTCAAGAAAACTGTGTTTTTCTCTTCTTTAGCCCCAGGCTGAATTAACAAAGCTCAGCCTGTGTTTTTATTAGGAAAATAACGTTTTCATGTTGTTTACGAAGTTCACTTGACGTTCACCCACACCGCCGATATCATACCCTATCTACAGAACACAATGAAACATCTTTTTGATCTTTAATCTGAAAGCTCTGCATGAATGTACCTGATATTCATAGCTTTGAGAGCACCAAAGGTGACAGTTGTTTATTCTGAGAACTCACTTTGCTTCAGAGCTACCAGGAAAAACATCATAGAAAATTCAACAAAACACTCGGAAAAGAATGAACTCAGTAATCTTTTACACCAGATGAGGATAGCATGCATCAAGCTATCTAACAAATGTTTTCAGCATTGACCTCGTTACACCTGAACACCACATTTTTGTTTTTACCTTGTTTGGGTTGCTGGCTGTGATGATCCACACACATTGAGAGTTACTCTCGTACTGAATGGGGAAGTTCGGAGAGGTGAATGTCCCCGATGGACCTTGAAGGTTTGATCCGCAAGTTTTCACTGTTGGGAGAGAAACAGATAGAGATAAAATAAGGATCACGCCGATATCTCTCCATTCCTTTTAAAGTCACCAAATTGCTTTCAGCCGTGGTCAGCAGCCACTTAAAGTTTTCAACTATTGATTTGATCACCGACAAAAAAAACTCTCCCGCCTCCTATCTCATGGGATTGAGTTTCACTTACAGTGCTTAATGTTTTCGCGGGATTTGCATGGCTCATTTTAAAATATATAACCCACAAACCTCGACCAGTCATCCATGACCGTCTTAATTTGTCAACGATTAGCAATCCAATCAAATCCTCAGATGACTAACTTCATGGAGGCTAAACGAGTTAATTCGAAGCGGGCTTAGCCAAACACACTTGGGCCTGATTCGTCATCTTTATATAGAAATGTCTGTTATAATTTGCTAAGCAGACACGCTCCGCCGTTGCCTCTCCCAAAGCCGGGGATGTGATATTTGAAACCTGACTGCTGCAGGTTTACGCCTTCTCGAATGTTTTTGCCACATTTATTATGCTCGATGTCAAAGTGGCGGGGCTTTGATGAAAAGACAAGGAGGCATTATCTCCGACTCAATATCAGCTCCTGACATCTTGATTGCTTTTGAAAATGAATAACTCATTATCTCAGGCGAGCGAGGGGGGGACCGCAAGGCTCCTTCAGGCCGAAAGCGCTCTTTTTCCTCTGAAAGTCATCCTAGCGTCAAGGGGCTTCTAATTAGAGAAGTATCCTGTGACAAGCGCTCTTCAGTCTGGCATTCATAATAAACTTTCACTCGAACTGATGATAGGTTTGTGTGAATCAACACTCATATAGAAGGAATACCAATGTACAACTGAACCAAAGCCCCGGCAATGATAACTTAGGGCAAAATATATCATGAAGCAAATTTGTTCGATATGGTACAGATGCATTATATGAATAATCTGTATGGCACTTGTATATTGTGATTGTGCTCGTTCATCATCTTGGAATTATAAGGCAACATATGATTTTTTTACAAAACTGAGCTATTCACATTCTTAATCTTTGATTTATTTTTGTCATTTTTTGCCTCTTTTTAACATGATTATTTGCTTAATACGATTTTATATGAACACCATCAGCATCGGCAGGTACCACATCACTCTGAAGAATTTGCTATCCAGGGAGAAATTTAATTTTGGTGCATATCTAATGTGTATTTAAGAAGGTATTATATATAATTTTATGTTCCTGAAATACATTTTAAAATCTAGATATGATTTTAGATTTAAATTAACTTTTTTTAACTATTTTCTCTGAATGTTATTAATTACTTTTATTCATGGTATTAAAATTGAACTCTTAATTGTCATGCTATTTGGTATACATGGAGCATAAATGTACAGAACATACAGGGCCTGATCATTGATGGTTCCTTACTATCGGCCGAAAGTCAACGTCTGAAAATTGCTTTCCTCTTCAATTATTGGCCGATATATAAAAATGGATAAAAATGTTAATTATTTAACATTTTTAAAAACATCAAATTCTTCTAAAGAATGTTACCTGAATAGAAAAGGAGATATTTAATCTGAAGTTTAAAAACTTTATATGTAATGTATTAAATTATTTTTTTTACAAAAGACACCAAATGAGTAGAAATTTACATTTTGTAATTTAAAGTTATACCACACGGCCATGTTGACAACTTTGGAGACACATTCAAACTGTTATACAATACTGTGGTCAAAAACATATTATTATACAAAAATGCAAATAGAATCATGACATTATACTCCATAGACCCTACAAAAGGAAATAAGGCCGAATGAAGATATGAGGTATAGGTCTCCATAAACGGATCCATTGAAATTTATGATTAACTGGCATACCTCTGGGACATCACAAAAATATAGATCAAGGTAATTTTCTGCATGATTTCATGTGGCATCTTCTCAATTAGTTTTTGCGGTCTGTAGCCGCGGGAACAAAGAGGCGAATGGTTGACATGAAGGGAGTGATTTGGCAGAGATCTAAAGGTCAGGGTCCTGCTACGCGACGCTTCTGCAAACCTCATGTGCGTGTACATGAAAGAAAAGACAGTGTAGCTGTGTCCTGATAGCCTGGACACACACAGATACACACTGCTCATCCATGTAGAGTCGGATAGTTTGGGTTGTCAAGTGTGTTAATGTATAGGGGGTCCATTTTATTAGTCCTCACAGTTGGCGGCCTTGTTCTCTGAGCATGCGGACCCCCAACGAAGAAGACAGCTGTTCAGATAAATGCAAGTGGATTATTTCAATCTCTGACTGCAAGCTGGTGGTTATCGCATCACCGTTCATTCTTTCAAACTGATCTCCTGCCATTTGTCCTATTTCTCTTTTAAGAGAAGATACTAATGCTGATGCCGCCTACAAACTGCATACATAAAAACTTCCAAAGTCCATCACTGTTGTCATCCCTGTCGCTGTGTTTCTGTCTTACACACTCGCGACAAGGACTTATGGACAAGCTGGAGATTTAAGTGCTTGAGGAAGCGGTCCAGCACGCTACATCAGTTCTTACAGTGACGTATATCTGCGCATGTATGCGCCCTGCTGACAGCTCAATTACGGCCTGCTAAATGAACGACCTTGGCTTGGCGCTCTCGCTGGTAGCAAAGTGGCGAGAAAGAAATTATCTATAAAATTAAAGCACAGGGTAAGCAAACAATTCATTACTTGGCCAAATATAACATGTCACTTTTTATGTAATGAGAACAACTCCACCTTTTGCAACACTGACATTTGTAAAAAGGTGAAGTCAAAGACAGTATTCAAAGTGAATTAAGAAAAACACTTCTATCAAACTAAATTCAGGGCTCTCTGGCGCGGCATTTAGGTAAACTTTTATAATTTTTTTAGATTCATCATAAGCCTCAAACAAAGTTGTGCATGGATCATTTAGAAACTTTTCAGTAAATGCACACTGGAGCGACTGCCCAATGTGACTCGAATGTTATCGAATCTCTTAATCGAGAAATGCTTTCCAAGAGAGTTGGCATTCGGATAAGCTTTTAGTTCTAATCATCAAGGTAATTGGCCACCGCACCAGATAAAATATCTACTTCTATGTTTCCTTTGTATTTTCAGCAACACCTGGCATTGTACCCTTCATGACATTGAAACCGACCTCCGGAGTGAAAATGGGCCAAGTCGGCCTGAGTGTTAAGATTAAGAGAATCCAAGACATCGGAATAGGGTGAACTAAAAAACAATTGCCAGGCGGAATCAATTACATCATTAAACCTTGTGCACACTCCCCTCGGATTTTTCCTGGATGGCCTGTTCCTCATACCACCAACCAAAGTATAGTAAGAAAAACAAATCGAGCATATATGCTTATATATATCTTATATATATGCCCATGCTTTAAAGTGTAAGTTTACCCCCACAAAAAACCCTCTTGACATTACACACGTGTGGCTTTCTTTCTTCTGCAAAAGACAAAACAAGATATTTAGAAAAATGTTGGAAACGGAAAACTATTGGCTCCCAGATACTTGCATTGGTTTTGTGTCCCTGGCATAAAAGTCAACCGGGACCAGTGGGATTTCAGTGCCTAGTGATTATAGAGTTTGACTCCTAACCCAAGGGTCGTGGGTACAAGTCTCAGGCCAGCAATATCATGACTTAGGTAGATTTAAGCATGACACCCAACTGCTCCCGGGCACCACGGCATAAATGTCTGCCCACTGTTCTGGGTGTGTGTTCACGGTTGGTGTGTGTGTGCACTCTGGATGGATTAAATGCAGAGCACAAATTCTGAGTATGGGTAAACACACTTTGCTATAAGTCCTTTCACTTCACTAGATACCAACATTTTTCTAAATATTTTCTCTTGACTTCCAAAGAAGAAAGAAAATCTGGTTTTAAACTAAACGTGATGGTACAATTTAACTTTAACATAAGTAAAAGAGCACACGTTGAGTGTAAACCCTTAACAAATATAACCCTTTACCTCCCGCATACAAAATAGCTTTTAAAGGCCACCTGTTAATTCTTTGTGTGATGCTTTTTGTAGCCTGCTTTGACATGAATGAGCACAAATGTGGCTAAAATAAATTTTATTCAAATTAAATTATTCCCCCAGATAACATTTTTGGTTCATAAAACGCTTTGTTTTGCGGACATGGTTTCTATTGTTTTAGCACCTGAATCGCAGAAATTATGCAAATTGGGTAAAAGTGCAAATACGTTGGTAGTATGAAAGCTGAGCACAATGTGCACTAAGCCACAGCACGCTTTCAAACGGATTCTCAGTGCTACATTGGAGGATGTAATGGTCTCCTGAGATCTGGCGTAGTTTATTTGGTGTGTCCAGCAACACTTCACCACTGAGATCCAAACACCTGAATCCTCTCTTTAAAATGCTGAAAGTGTGCATGGCTACACCGAATGTCTGGATACATGCCCAGGTATAACAGTCCTTTATTTGATTAATTATCATTCTTGAAAGTGTAAAAAATGTTTTGAATAAAATTAAGTTTCTCCAGTTGTCTTCTGTAGGTGGTAACAGTCGGTTAACTTTGCCAGGGAAAATGGGCACATGGAACATTCTATAATAATTCTCACCTGAATAGAAATAAGGCTTGCTTGTGTTGATAAGATGATGAATTTGTGCAATGCTATTTCATAAGTTTTAACACCTAGATGAATTGGAATCAATGCATTACAGTTTTGTGAGCTAAAATAGAAAGTAAAAGGTTTGGTTAATTGACACCCTGTGTGTTTCAGGCATCACCAATGATGTCCCCTGGTGGCCACTAAGAGTTATTACAAAAATGTATTACAAAAAATCATACTGATACATATAGTAACTATTTTTTAATTGAGGTTGTGTATATGACTAAATTTTAAATATAGTACAATAAATTAAAACATATTGTTGATGAAAAGAAACAATGCAACAGATGCTGTGCAAAATATAATTAAGCAATATTTAAAAGAGTTTACCCAAAGACTAACCCCCTCACACGTTCTAAAAATTTTTTTTACCTCCTAAAGGTTTCTTTGTCTTGTTTTGTGTAACTTAGTAGACTTGATGTAGCACTTTTTCACCTATTCTTATCTCTGCTATTTACTCTTCATTATCTCCTAGATTCTTTGAAAGTCGCTGAATAAAACAGTGTCTGCTAACTGATTAAATTTTAATGTAATTAAAAATGTAAATGTACTTAAATGTACTTAAACAACTGAAGAAAATAAAAATTATTTCATCGTTTACTTAGAATAATGTCAATTTAAACCTTCACAACCATCATACTTTACCAGAACATAAAATAGGATATTTTGAAGAATGTTGGTAATCAACCAATAGTGGAGCCCATACACTTCTACACTGTAAAAATGTTTACTGTGGCTTAGTAAATATTCCAAAAATAAACATTTATATAAACTTAAAATCTTTTAAAAACACTAAAAATGTAAAAAAATTTAACCGTATTAAATCAAACCATTGATTTATCTAAAATATACTATTTTCTAAAGTTTATGCAATAAAAAGCATTTATTTAAAAATATAAATATATATTTGTGATAAAACCTTATAATTTTGGTGAACTCTAATACAAAAATGTTAAATAATCAGATTTACGTATTTTTTTCCTTAAATATTTTCAAGATTTAAATAGCATTTTTTATTAATTTCTTTAAAATGTACTCTTTTTTTGAGTATAAATCGTTTCACATAAAGCAATAAAACATTTTTGAGTGAACAAAAGACTAATGCAAGTCAGTCCAGTTCGGTCACCAACATATTTCAAAATATCTGTTTTTCTGTTCCGCAGTACTAAAAACCCATATAGGCTTAAAAATGACATGAGCAAATGTTTGTTTTGGGTATCTAAAAGGTGGTCAAAGTGTGTAAAACAAGCCATAAAAGGCCACACCAAACAGGCAAATGATCCCTAAACGCTACCAGCATAACAAGTTGTCTGTGTTACTCTGTTTTATTTTGAGCTAACTATGCATAATTAAAGTGTCCTCCTGAATGATGGAGACGGTTCAATTCCTGTTTTTATGCCCAAGGCGGCCAACTGACACTTAAAGCCATTAGAGCTGTGTGAAGAGACAAAAAGTCACTGCTGGCATGCTAAATTCTGTTCTGATTTTCAGTGGTTGCCATGGCAGTACTATCAGATCTACCAGAAGAGGTTGATTAGTGAGAACTTCATAAGATAACCACGGAGTCTCTTGAAATTTATTAATATTACCCATTCTAGCTTACCCCTTCCGGCAGTAATTAATCCTACTAAGCATTCAGACCAAACATCTCTGGCTGACCCAAATTCATAATGTTGGAATAAGATACAACTCACAAACTATAAAGAAACAATGTGGGTTTGTGACAAGTTTGTGTTTGACCAGCTGGAATGACAGAATGACCTGCACAGGATATTACCCTAACTGATTTAAAAACCCCAACATGAGTCTGCTTCAGTTAGCAGGAATATGATGTACTCACCTCTGCAGACGGGCCTGTGGTCACTCCATGCTGCGAACACCTCAGCGACTCTCTGACAGGTGATGCTCTTTGAGCCCTGGAGAACATGATCTTCATCACAGATGAACTCCGCCGTGGCACCAATACTGTAAAAAAGATCCGGACCCATGTGCGCAGCGCAAACAGGACAAACATGTTAGATCCTACTGTTTGTCAACCAGAGTCTACACTGTATCACACCCCTATACCCTAATTCACTAATGCCTATATTAGTTCTCTAATGAAGGAAAGACACGATAATTCATTCAAGACAAGTCTCACAAAAGATGAGTGTCCTCCATAATGTCCACATTTAATTAAGACATCACAAAAATGGTTGTCCCATTAAATGTTGCACTAAAATAGGGTACAGGGGGCTATATCAAACACAATCGTATGTTTCATTTGAGGGGATAGATCTCCCAAAAATGAAAATTCCATAAACATATCCTCAGTCTTGTCAATTTAAACCAATAAGACGTTCTTTCTTCCACACAAAACAAAAAGATATTTTAAGAATGTTGTTAACCAAAAATAGCAGGGTCCACATAAAATAATTTACAGAGTTTTTAAATGAAACAATTTGAAAAAAATATCTGATTAACTCTGGAAGATTAAATGGAAGATTATATTACAAATTTATATTTATTAATGACATACTTTATTTTTGTTACTTTGATCTTAAAGAAGAGAAATTAACCGTTGCATTTTTGTATAAATCATTAAATATATCATATAACAAAGTTTTTAAAGATTTTATTAAGTTAATATTCCTTTTTCTGATATTTACTAAGCCAGACGAAATATTTTAAAGAGTTTGTGTTTTTTTTTTGTCTAAACAATACAAGTAAATAGGTGCATCTATTGTTCCATAACCAACATTCTTCTAAATATCTTCTTTTGTGTGTTGGGATCGAAAAAAGTCATACAGTTTTGAAATAACATGATTGACTTAACAATGACACTATTATTTTTGGGTGAACGGTCTCCATATTTTAAAAGAAAAGATAGCTTGAAGGGACTCAAAGAAGTCTTTAAATAGTTATTTGAGCAAAAATGCAATGTTTAAGTTAGACCTCTTGAGTCACAGTTTTCCCTAACAGATTTGTCTTCATTTAAGTCAAACAAAACACAGCAAATACTCCGAGGTCAAATACTTTGCTCTAACCTCTTACATACCCAAAAGAGGAAGCATAGCAACATTCACGGGAGGGAGATTAATAAATCAAAGGATCTCAAAAGACAATTCTAGCTAAAACAATCAATACCGTGGCGTGTCTTGATACACTTACTCTGTTGCCTCAACTCACTTCGATTCAGTTTTCGACAATTCTCAAAAGATGCTTTTATCTGTGGATACTGTAGACCTGACTATTGTGAGATGCCCGTGTGGTGAAGCGGCTGGCTAATGCTCCGGCATCTTATGCAACGCTGAAGCCACGTTTCACAAGAGCCTTGAATAATATCAGTGTCACATTTTGAATCTCCCGGCCCTAATTGGCGGTATAGCCGTGTTCCATACGCACACTGTCAGCTTCCCCGTGGAGCTTGTATTAACATGACATTAGAAAAGGTTGCGTTGAAAAGGCCTACGGTGGAGAACCTGATTATATTCTCTGGAAATACTCCAAAGAGGACGGAAATATCTTCAAGTGTTACAACATTAATGACAGGTGTCAGTCTTGAAGAACCGTATCTACAGTTTGGGATGCTTCAGTGTCCTCCTCCCGGCAGACGATGATTACCTGAAGTCATTGCCGATTCGTTTGCCGTTCTCCGGTTCTCCTGGATCCGGACACGAATTGGATGCTTGTTTGATGCCTCCTTCGTTTACTGTGAATTCAGACCACAGTTTGTTGTTAGATACACACATTGACAGACATCGACCCACGCATGCAAGCCACATGCAAACGGCCAACAGAACTGCTGACGTTTGGCGGTACAGTACATAACAATAGCTTCACGAGGTGGAAATCACACATGCACACACAAACAAGTGCGCACATTCTCAAACGGTCTCCTTGATAACCGCTAACACCTCAACACAAATGTGTCGGAGTTGTTATCGCTCGCCGAGAGAGGGACTACATCTTGTAAGTGGAGTTACTGGCGAACTCCCAGATGGTATTAACAGCTATTTCTGCAAAATTGATGGCGCACTTTATTATCTGGGCTCTTAATAGAAGATTAAAGACGACGGGATAACAATAGCCACTACGCTTGAAAAAAAATGCTGACTCAGTGTGTTAAGAAAATGTATTTTTGGCAACTATTCAATGTAATTCTTTATTCTGTATACTTAAAAACCTCCTGTGGTGAAAATCAAGCTTATGATGTTGATCATATGCTTATGTGATGTCTTAATATGCTTCAAGACGAGCTAAAATGTTATATTTAGACCCTCAAGTTTACCAAATGCGGTTTAAAAATGGTTAATGGTGTCATGAACCTGTTACCAACCTCATTAGATCATGTGACCACATGGATCAGCAGTTCAAGACCTACATATGTAAGGATGGCACATAGATTTGGGCCGAAATGACTGCTGTACTGCTGAGTGTGATTGAGAGGAGGCAAGGCTAATGTGCATATGGATGTGTCTACCTAAAAAAGCTAAGATGTAGAATTAAATTTAAGCAATTACAAGACAAGAAAATGATTTGAACAAAATTTGAAAAAAAATGCTTATTTTAATATTTAATTGTAAACTTTAAATGCACTTTACTGGTGCATGTCAATGATTTGAGGAAAAACATATATATTAAAATTGTAACATCTCAACACATATCGACAAATGATAAGCATGTTTTATCACTTACAGGAACTGTGTTTTAAAGTTATTAAAGAAAGCCAAAGAATCATTCTAATGGAGTTTCTCTGAATCACTTAATAAAAGTTCTCGGGGTCTTTGGAAATTATGTACAAAATGGTCTTGAAAATGGTTTTAAAGTGAAGGTTGGAGAGTTAGACATGGGCGATATGACTGGTATAAAAATGAGTCACTTTCATAGCGTCCCATTTGAGGCTATAAGAGCTATGTCACATCTAATTTTCCGACTGAGCGAATGTGACTTAAAATGCAACCCATTACACACACACAAACACACACTTTTAAGTGTAAAGGATGATGAAATGAATGCTTAATTAATATTGCACTTAAAATCTGCTGATTGAAATAAAGACTCGAAAGGGTCTCGGCACCAAGAGAAAATAGCTAGCCATCATCTCCAAGTGCTGAAGAATTGCAATGACTCTCACTGCATTCAAGATATTTCACAAACTTTTATGTACAGTCCTATTAAAGAATATGCAGTGGTTCTCCAGTGAAAATGCTAATTATCACACTTAAACCCCCCTCGCTGTAACTATTAGTGCCGAACGTTATCATTACTTTATAAAGTAGATGTGTTTAGACTTGCCAAACTGTGTCGCCCAAAACTTTTGATTCCTTAGACAGTCTAATGAGGAACAGTAGCTTCCACTAAATTGCTGTAGACTAATTCAAGGTTGCGAACATCTGCTGTGTGGTGGTCCTAAGCATCTAACATCGCTTTAAATGATGCTTAAGATGAGAACAATAATGAGACTGACATCTGAGGGCATTTGTTGCATAACAAATGGAAAGCATGAGGAGTCAAAATGAACCGAAATATACTATGAGTTTGCAATTGTTTTTTACATCAGCATTCTGTGATGCTTAGGATACGCAGATGAAATATTGTTATACTGTTTATAAAAGGAAAAGGATGACATTTTTGTTTTCATGTCAGTGAGGAAACTCAATGCAATGAGGTCAATGCATAGACGCAGACTTGCACTATAAAAAATGCATGTGGTCTGGTAAACGTCATGAAATAAAACATAATAAAATATTGATATAGTTTTTTCATTGGAAAATATAAAAATAATTGATTAAAAAGTAGCCGTTTTCCTCTAAAAATTATAACTATTTTTTAAGTTTAAAAAATACAAAAATAATTATTTATGTGACACAGATATATATGTAATATACTTCTTATAATTTGGGTGAATTGTTATTGAATTAAATAGATTAACTTATTTTTTTACTTACATAAACATTGTCTCTAAATTGTGGGTAAATAATTTCACGTGTCTTGACTGTGTGCTGGGCGATGCTAATGAGGCAAAATTGGCGTTTTTGAGAAATTTGAAAGTTTCGAGTGAGCTCACTGACTCTTACTCTTTGACATGTCTTGAAGCATAAAGAACCTTTATGTGTGGTCATGTATTTGCATCACATGTGCAAATATAAATGATCCATGTTATCAAGCGAGTTATATAATGCAATGCTTCATGTTTGGTGTTAACAGGTCAACTCTCTTTGGAGCATACATAAGACTAATCTAGGGAGACATTTACTTTAAGGTTATCAGTATCTTTAATTGGCTTCGTGTCTTTTAAAGTAAAATACTTTTAATATCAATTGAGATATAAAAGTTTTATATCCCAACCTGTGTGTTGAGACAGTGGGTCACATGGAAATATTATACAGATGTTGAGTTTAGCTGACAAAATAATTGTGAAAAGTGAAACTGTGACTAAGATCAAAAGAGGCAGATTGTCAAAGACTGTCAAAGCAATTTAAAATGTGATTATTCCTGTGCACAGCTCTGAATGTTGCGATAGTCCACCCACACCGTCACAGGGATAATCATCATTAATATCCATACCATAGATCCATGCTTTAGAAAATAACTCCCACTTTCCTTGACATGTTTGCCCTTGTTTCCACCTTACAACTATACTTATCTTACTCAATCTGATTTAAATGTTCCAATCTCCCAACAATCAATAGAACGACTAAATTGATTTGGTCTACTATTAGGAGAAATTTAGAAAACGCAGATACAAAAGATTAATTTTTAGAGAATTTGCATTTAACTCTATTGTTTTAAGTTATTTCATTTTGCATGTTGCTAAGCTTAGCCTACTTTGAAATCCTTCAATCTTTTATAAATTTCCATCAAACATTTTCAACATACTGGATATTTACCGCGGTATAAAGTCTGACTTTCCAGAGTTTAATGGAAAATGAATAGAAAACTTCATGATTTGATGAATGTGGACTCATATCAATGGTGACATAATTACACAAATTAATGTGGTGTGAGCAGAATCAGTTATGTGAAATCCTACTTATAGTGTCTATTTGTACTTGTGTGTTGTCTATTGTCCATTTCCGTGCATATGAAGGCTTTCTTTAGGCTTGATATTCCATGACTTGTGCACACAATCTAACAAAACAGTCTGGCACTTTAAGTCCCATTATATCACTGTTTTACAGAGGTTTAGGCCTATAACTTTGCTTAAGGTTGAAGGATTTTGTCACATGTCACATAATGTTCGAGCGTTTGGGTGAGATTCTCTTCCCCTTAATGCCTATACTGCGAGAAACCCTTTGATTGCTGCTTGCAGCTATATTATTTTATCCATTTTTTATATAGTTATTCAACTTAAGGTTTTTATTAACATTGTCTACAAAACCTACCAAACAGTGTGCTTTAAATTCAGTATCGTCCTGCATAATGAGACATTCAATGATAGAAGAGCAGATATTGTCTTTAAGAGGACTAACTCATGTCTTACTTTTTACCTTCTGGGAGAAAGCTTGATCAAATAATGCTCTGTGTTTGAAAATGAGCCAGTCCTGATAAAAAGCCACTTAAAAGGCGATTAAATTGCCCAAAATTTCACTCTCTCAGGTCAAATTAAGAAATCAGTGTTGCGAGACATCGTTCTTTCCTTGGCTTTCTCTGTCTCTCACCTACCTCATAATAACGCTTTGTGATTTTCCCAATTTTCTTTTATTTTCAATGTCAATTAGTCATGATTTCTGCTGGTCCATTTACTTTCTTGATTGAATTTGCTATCAGTTTTAGTTTGATGTAATTCCTTCAACGGTAGTGAGGAAATTTGTTGAAATGTCTTCTTTTCAGTTATAACTGAGTTATGAACTCAAAAAGGGCCAAAAGTTAATAGCAACGGTAAGTTTAAAATATTTGGTTTGATTTCAATCTAGATGATATTGAATTGATCAAGTTTAATCAGAGACAAAGCATCATACATTTTGTATTTGATTTGCTTAAATTAAACGAAATGAATTGTTTTACAGAATGTATTTCTGCTTGTTAGACAACGTCTGTAAGCATTGGACCATTCATTGCTGCTTTTACTATTTAGTGTTGGATTAAATTTAGCTTTAATGCAACTCTTTTTACTTCACATTCAGCCCATGCTTTATAAAATGTAGTGTTTACCCTATAAGTAAGATATTCAATGGCAAGAAGAGAAATAAAATCTTTAAAGGGAAAGAAAGACACACTGGGAAGAACATAGAAAGTCAAGAAAGGCCAACTTGAACTGGAACAAAAACAAAAACATGGATGCATACAAAAAATGAAGTGTGTTTTTACCTGAAACAATTTTCACTCACAAAACTTAGGAGATTTATTAAATACATGTTTAAATTTTGTGTCTATGTATGTAAAAAAAGGAAACTGATTGACTCCGATTATGTAAATACTATTATTATAAACACTTAAGTCTTCATTACACAAGCTTTTAAAATATTTGTACATTTTAGAGAAGTGAACTGTTGGATTTGTTATTTAATCATTACAATATTCTCCAATAAAAATGGATTGAATGTTTTTAAAAGAAGTCAATATGAATGTTTATTTTTGTGTTACTTACTAAACCACGTGGAATTTTATTTACAGTGTACATATATTTCAGCTTATTATTAGTAGTATTTACTTATTTATTTATAAGTAATGATAAACTGTGTATAAATTAAATTTTGTTCCTATAAATGGCATTTTTGTTATATGCAGATAACAGGTGATACATAAACCTCTCAACACACAATAGCTGTTGCTAAGAAACACATTTCTCAACATTTCACACATTAAAATGTTGAAATGGCAGAATGTTGTTTTGGGGAAAAAGTACCCAAGTAGCCACATGACAAAGAAACGTGTTTAGGTCAGTGGAGTTAAATGTGTTGTTCTGTTCTAATGGGCTCTGGGCCAAAGCATCATGTTGGAGTTTTCAACATCCCTCAGCCTGAGTGAATGTAGGCCGAAACGTTGTGGTCATTTTAGTGCAGTTTCAGGTCCTCCTCTAGAAGTATCCCACTTTAGAAAAGTCCCCCCCCCCTCAAATTCAAGGTTAGTTGAGTATGAAACCCACAGGGCTTTTAGAGCTCAATCAACAGTCAGGACTATCTGTGAGACCTGTTATCCGCACTGCCTCCGACTTACCCTCCGTGCCTCTCTCTCTCTCTTTGTGTATCTATCTAATTCACCCAGACAAATACATTCCCACACATGCTTTTGATGAAACGTTCTCTTGACACTGTATCTCACACATTCCACTGCAAGAACAGTCATAGATTCAAAATGCACTTATCCCCAGCTAACTTCTTTTTAGTCTCTGATGGGAACTGACTGGTAAACACAAAATGACATTACCAACATAACGACATCTAGTCCACAAGTCTAAGTAATCTTATAAATGAGGAAGGAGTTTGAATATCACACCGACATGTTTTATTTCATTGTTTTCATATAAAACATGATGCAGTTGCCCGTATTTGGCCAATGCACGAACACAGCACAAATAAAACTGAACTTTGCACACAGTAGTCAATGCATCATGCACTTTCTTTTCATCTCATATGCTGCATCATGCATTTGGGATATGAGGTGTTGGGTGAATACATATACAGGGCAAGCAAGAATAAACGTGCAGCAACATGCTCATCCTGTCAAAGCATTCATAGTGTTGCATGGTGTTGTTATGGCGAAGAATGTAACATATCAGCAGTTTGTACTTTGAAACATAGATATGTCACCGAGCAAAATATTAAAGCATAACTTATGCTACAGAGTCCGACATAAACCCAATCTCCTCGAGAATCTTAAGTTTACAAAGAGAGTTTAAAAAATGCAGTTTTGAAACTACCTTGGAAAATGACATCACAAACCTGTAACCAATCACATGAAGTCATTTGACTGTGGATGAACAGTTTGAGACATAGATGGGCAGAAATGTTAAATGTGTAATTAAGTGGCGACGGGGCTAATTTGCATTTATATTTGCACTTTATTAAGATGAGCTGTAAAGCAATTTTATTTTTAAGCTATTTTAAGTCAGTCACATGTTTCAATATTTAATTGTAAATGATCAACCACAAGGGGATTTTAAAGCCTTAAACATAAGTTATACTAAAAGCATATGTTGTAAAAAAGCTATTGGTAGAACATATTATTCACTGAAAGAATGGGTTGTTGGAATTCATTAATGTTTCCTTGATTCCTTAATGTAAATCATTTTCACATGATTCAAGTTTTTTCTGAAATTTGAACAAAAAATATTACAGTTTTTCTCACTTGCATTGGAACATTTTTCGAAACACTCAGCTCAAGCATCAGAAATCACCCAAAACATTTCATACAAGCCTCAAAAACAAGTTATCACTTCAGTAATTTGGTCAAGGCCACCAAAATATAAATTATGTTTATTATTGTGTGAGTGATACTGGTCAAAATCTTTTGTTGTTGTTTTACAAGGACATATGCATATTTACAATGCCAAAGCATTGGAAGTTTAATCAAATCAATAGGAAATTGCAACCTGGTGTGAACAAGAGGCTAATTGTTCAGGGATCTGAATTTATTGTTTCCGGAAAAAGAACATTCATTTGAGAATTAAGCCTAAACAATTGAGAACAACTGTTAAACAACTTAATTTAATTATGTGGAACCAATGTACATAAAAATTAAGTAATTCGAACAACTCATTTCTTTCAGCGTACAAGCGTTTTTTATTTGGCCTTTTCTTATATATGCGTCACATGCAAGCCGCTTTAGACAGTTTCGTCTTATTAGAGCTCTTTGAACAACCTCTTGCCAGGACTTAACCATTATATCCATCTCTATTTAAGATATAACAAAAGACCCCTTAACCAACAGCTGCGTGTCTGACCTATTTCTGATGACATGTGGGTATTCATTGTAATCAAGTCCATGGGAAAATATTCAAAGCTAACTGAACCAAAAGTAGACGGTTATCTTATTCTGCAGTTTCATTCACAACCCTGTGAGTTTGAGGAAAATATAAACCCTCACCCATCACATTGACAAGTGTTAAACTGTGCGGTCTCTACATTTAAGCTGCCATGTGTTTTCATCTCTTCATCTATTGTGTCACACTGCTTCAAATACCCTGGAACCTATGAAAATAAAAAGCTAATTTCACACACATAATGGAGAACGGATGCATTTACGGAGAGGCCGCTCACAGTGCTTTATTCACAATATGCATGTTACGAGAAAAACTAGCATAACGGGGGATATTTTCAGTTTGACACCTGCAATCTACCTTGATAACTTTCACCATGGGTAAATTCGTCTCATGGAACAGGACTACATGGTGCAAACCGTTCTCACTCAGTTGTGGTATTGACAAGTGTATACTGCTGGTTTGGAAATGGCAGGGAGATTGGAACATGCAAGCAATATCAGCAGATAACAGTCCCCAAATAAAGCAATGAAAATGAATCTGAGACATGACACACCGACAACACAAATACACTGAAAATAAGAAGAGCTCGAAGCAAGCCGGAAAATAAAAGAGTCGATTAAAACAAATGTGACATTGAAGATCATTGCAAGTTTGGGTCAATGGGGGTATGCTGGTAAATTTATCACAAGATGCAGAAAATGTGTTTTGATAAACAGCCAAAATGTTTTATCATTTTGTGGGGAAAATATTAATTCTTTATTTGAGGGATGTTCTCATTAATTTGTATTATCTTTTTTTATTTACCAATTTTAATATGATTTTAATGCATACGATATCCTGCATACGGCAGAACATTGATTTTAATCTTTAAAGCTGAGTCTCTAACCTAGCATAACTGCTTTTGAAATTAAATATATATTGATTTAACTTTGCAACACAAAGCCATTGAAAGAAAACGTCGATTTCAAAAATGTTACCATGACATATGCACGAAGGCAGAAACATGAGAGTACATTTAGTTTTTTACTCCCTTCTTTAATCAAATTTCAGACATTTTTAAGTTGATTAATTTCATAAATGGTGGATGTCTATTACACAAATCACAAGGTTAATCTTCTACCATCCTTAAATAAAACCATTATAAGAAAATCCTCTGACAATAGAAACAAATCAAAGACAGGAGAAAATAGTTTGTTGTCTCAAAAACGCTTGAGATTTCTGACCCAGAAACAGAAAGCAGATCCCAAGAGCCACAAGGTGACTCTCTCATTATGGTGTACAAATCACAATTTTACGGTAAACTGCCATTCAAGCTTTTTAGGAAATAAGTCTCAGTGGGGGTTCAATTAAACTGCCTTAAAACATGCGTGATTTTTGCGGAAACCACGTTCATGATTTTGAGGATGAACACTTATCAGCACGGGATAATGTTGCAATGATCTCACGGTCACCGTTCGCTGGAATCGACTCCGAACAAGTATCACAGATTTACCATAAAATAGTAACAAAGGGTAGACTCACAGATAGAAAACTTGTTGGTGTTGTCTTTGCCAGGGAATAATTTTACTCCTCTAGATTTGAAATCTACAGACCTTTTCACTAGTTCAAGGAGAAAAATGGAACAAAAACATGAAATCAGGCGAAACAGATTTTAAAGAAATTGGACAGCATTAAAAAGGAAACCATCATCAAGCACATGAGGAATAAGAGCAGAAAATTATAGCTGTGTCGACAATTCTCAAAGAACTCTGCCAACGGAAAAATATGAGAATGCGTTGAATAAAGGCCAGAAAATGGAAAAGAAAAATCAATATAGGAGTGGAGGGACAGGACTTCTGTTTGATTGTAAACCTTGACATGAAAGGGGAAGATGTGTCAGCACCGTTCGATGCGAAGCATACTTTGAAGAGGATTTCAGACCATAAAGGTTTACCTACAGGAGAAAGAGGATTGTTTGAATGGAAGACATGCAAGCTGGTAAACAGCTAAAATGTGAGACAAGCACATATCCCATCATGTCCGAACAGAAGTCTTGTGAGGTTGAAAGAATAATATCAATAGCATTCTGAATATTCGAAAACATTGTGGAAAATGCTTTCTTTGCAATAATGTCCCATTTCCCTTTGTGACCAAATGGCGCATGTCATTAAACTAAACAAGTGATGAATGCATTATGAATGCAAAGCAATGGAAATAATTAATGTGGCCATCATGTCAGAACCCATAATAATCCCTGGCTTTGTCTCATTCAGTATATAATAATGTAATTGAAATTATTAAACGATTATTTTTCATATTATTCATATTTGATTTTCATGTTAAAAAGCTGAATCTGTAATATAAGAAGCATCAAAAACTCAAAAAAGTGCAAATCTACAGTGTTTCCTCTGAGAACATGAACAGAGCCATTTAAAGACCAACATTGACTTTAGTTCCTAATTCTACAACTTTTTTGTAAAGGGTTCTAATTTACAATATGTAAATCGCTCATGAATCTGTATGAAGTACGTTGTTTGCCCACCCTTACATGTTTTGTAAAACATTTGTAAATTGAAATGCAAGTAATGTAATAAAAAATTATAATTCAAATAAAACATGTTGACTACACAATGCCTTTTGACAAGTTTAGTATAAGGCTCTCATACAGAAAAAAACACCTAAAATATCCACAATGATCCACATTTTTATTATACTTTTATACACTATAAGATTCATAAGATATTTTATAGTATTTCTCTTCCAAATGTATATAATTTAAAAGATAGATTCCCACCGGAAATGACTTTGACAAATCCTGCAGTTTTAAATGAAAAATAAGCAAACAACAGTTAGGTAAAATAAAGGTAAACCACACTTTCGCTCCAGAGGGTTTAAAGCACAAATGTGCAGCTTGTGGTTTTGCTACAGAACATGAATTATTCAATACAAATCCTGTTTATTATTCAAGCTATAAAGTTGTTTAAACCAGTATTTTGGAGATGGGAATATTTTTTAGCTGGTTACGTGTATTAGACATAATTCCTGTGAGCTTGCTGCATGCGAACATTCCCTTTCTGGTACCCTTTCATGAAAGTTAAAATCTGAGACCTCAGGTCTCAGTGAAGTTTTTTTGTGTGTTTATAACGGGTCTCTGTTTTTTATTTTATTTTATAAAGCGAGAGACAAACTAAATGCTTATGGAAATCGACATCATGCTACAAAATACTTTCTGAAGTTAAGGTTACATTGGCTCCTTTTCTGCTGAACTCGTGTGATGCATGCATCTGAAGATTCCCATTTCAGAACAGTGATTAATTTACCAAACACCTCTTACATAAGGTTGAGAAAAGAAACATCCTATAAACTCCTAATGGAAGCTGTCTTTCATTCCTAGTCATCCATTAACCACCCACTGAATCAGCCTATTGCCGTGAATAAATAAAAACCATTGAAAAACCTATTTAGCTGTAGCACCATAGACTTCAAATGAAAAGGACAATGGTGTTCAAAACACCCCAGAACATTTTGCTGTCATTTTGCTGTCTAACATTCATCATATGTCATACATTGTTTTCAACAGAAAAAAAGTACATTTTCCTATTTAGTAGTCAATAGAGTCGAAGAACTGTTTGACATTAAGCATTCTAGCAAATATCTTTTTCCGTGTTCACCAGAATAAAGAGATTTATACAGATTTGAAACGACTCAAATGTCAGAAAACAATAAGCAAATTTTTTGGTGAGCTACCCATTCAAGGTAAATGTTACAATCTAAAATGACAAATAACACCACTTGCTCTAAAACATCTATTTATCTACGATAACAAAATCAATCAAGACGTTAACTTCAAGCTTTTTTATCTTTTCGGATGACACGCCAGCCCGTAAGAGCGTGTCGAGATGTTATATCATTCTAATCTTGAGTAGAGGCATTCACATAAAATCATAATAGACGTAATTAATCAAGAACGTCGGCAGTCTTGCCGTTCTATGGTACCAATGGCTACGTACCAGAACGATGGTGACAGATTCTGTTTTGAAAACGCAGGCCATTTTTCACAAGGTATCATCGCAAATGATGTTTCACCGTGTATTTCAATCCGTTATGTCAGTTTTGCTATCTTGCGTAATTTGCTCGTCCCGTCTTGATACTGCATTGTATCAAGGTAGTCACTAACTGTCCTAAACCATCAATAATAGCGTCATCGTGCAGTAAAAGCTTTATAAAAGCAAAAGCATCCTGCAACTCATTAAAACCCACAAACAGATGAATTACAATTTACACAGCTTGTAATTCTACAACTTGGATCCATACGATCAAACTTGCACATGTGCGCTTTAATATTAATAAATATTATGAGCGCCACCCTAGCACGTTCATGCACTAGACTGAAAATAGATTGTTTTGCATTGCTAATGCCGAAATATACTTCTAGGCTTTCTTTAATTGCAATCTATTATCTGTCACATTAAACCTTACTCATCTTCCTTAAAGCGAAGAACTGACATGTTACATCTATAATGAGTCGGTTAACATTTACTGTGCCTTCACACATGTGGCAATGTACTGTAACACCAATGCAGTGTAAAGACACTTCATGAATACTAATTATGGTAATATACGAGCACCTGTCAGATGCTACGCAAGGTTACTGTCTTCAGGCTTTCTTAGTAATGACTGCTCCGCTGAGCCGCAAAGAATTATGGGTACAAATCTGATCTTCAAATCCCCATTGTGAGGAGCTCATCAACTCTATCTGTAATGTATGTGTTGTGTACTTCTAAGGTATGTTATAAAACCATTTGTTTGTGTGGAAATGTGGGGACAAATTGTAAAAACAAGCTCAAAGCAATGGAAATTTCAATGCAAGGTAATGGGTTACAACGTTCTTCAAAATATATTCTTATTTGTTCTGCAAGTTGTGGCAAGATTCTGAGGACAAATGTGGTGACAAATTCTGCACAAAGGCTTAAAGCAATTAAAATATTGTCATCATTTACTTATCCTCATCCTCATCCACCACTTGTATGACTCTCTTTCTATTGCAAAACACAGATGATATTTTTAAGAATGTTGGGAACAAAAGAGCTACCACTTGCATATTATGGACACAATGTCGATGGTAAGCGCTGTTGTTTGGTCCCCAACATTTTTCAAGATATCTTCTATAGTGTTGTGCAGAAGAAAGAAAGGCATAAAGGTTGTGACAATATGATGAGTACAAATGTGGTGACAAATTCTGCACAGAGGTTTAAAGCAATGAAATTTTATTCATCATTTACTCATTTTCTTGTCACAACCTTTATGGCTTTCCTTCGACCGCAAAACACAAAAGAATACATTTTGAACAAGTTTGGGGAACAAAACAACAGCGGCATCACTTAAAATGTGAATCAGTATCGACACAAATCTAATGCTAAGTAATGGGTAGTGCCGCTGTTTGGTTACAACATTCTTCAAAATACCTTATTTGTATTCCGCAGAAGAACTAAAGTAATAAAGGTGGTAACATACAGGCAGAATTTTTACTTTTAAGGTATAATTATTGTCTTTTCGTCTTCTGTGAACCAATAATATTTCTTCACAATTTCAAACAAAAATAATCTCTATTATCATTAATTTACATAAATAAAGACTGGTAAAAAAAATGACAATGTCTTCCTCGTTTATTCATCCTCGTCACAACCTGTATGACTTTCTTTCTTCAGCAAAACACAGAAAAAAAATATTTTGAAGAATGGTGAAAACAACAGTGGTTGCAGTTGTATTGTACAGATACAAAACCATGTCAATGGATAGCGTGGTGGTTTGGTCACCACATTTGTCAAAATACCTCCTTTTGTGTTCTGCATAAGAAAGTAGGTCACATTTGGAATAGTAAAAGACTGAGTAAATAGTAAAGGACCGAGTTTTTATTTTTGGGTAAACTATCCCATTTAAATGGACGCAAAAAGCAAAACAATAAAAGTTTTTTCAACACCTACATCATGTTCTTTTCAGTGGGCTTTGCCTTTCATTTTCATGTCTATTTGCGTTCCCTGGGCATCTTTGATGCGATCTCAAACAAGTCCTTGCATTGCCACCTTATCTCACCGCCGACTCCCTTGGCAACCTATCCCTATGTCCATCGAGTCAAGGATAGATTACAGTAATTGTTTTCCGCCCTGGATGTCAGATTATTAGCAGGACCAAAGTCAAGCATGGATACAGCGGACAGTTTGTTATCTGAAGGAAAATAGTGATGCTATCATATTTTCCTGACACAAAACTGACCTTCACCTTCTTACTGTCAAGCATGTGAGGAAACTACTCCATAACATCTTTATCACGCCAGTAATGTGTATAGCAACATAACAGGGCCACTTCTTCTTAAAATGCATATTACAGTTTGGTAAACCTATTAAAAGTCATGTTTTGGGCTATGATGCTGTATGAAGTTTAAGGAATAAATGCTGAACAGATGAGATGTAATACACTTTAAATACATTGACGAGGCACAGCCAGCAAAGACATCTACTTCATCCTAAAGCCTTTCTGAGTGAATTCTGACATAACTCTTAAACAAATGTGTCCGGGTGAGACGGAGTGTTGTTTACTTGCATAAAGTAATGGCCCCATAGAAAGCCATTAGAGGTAAAGATATATTTCTCTCTTGAGACTGTTTACCCTTTAAATACTTATATACCTCTAAGGACATATTATAGGAGCTGTGCATTATCAATGTAGTCTCTCAGTGAGGTAAGTGTAATATCTGTTATGGTTGCCATGGGAACACAGGTTGAGGCCCGAGAATTGTCTTATTGGAATCTGAAAGGAGAAAGTGCAATTCACGATAATTTACTTTATAGTTTTTTAATTAAAATGTTCGCAAGTAAGAGAGAGCAAGAGTGTCTGTAACATGTAGGGTGGAAAGATACAGCTTGTGTTTCATGAAAGTGACGCTTGATGAATCATGGCTTCACAAAGTTAATTTTTCTTAAAAAACAAGTTTATGCAAATAATTTATTAAAAACACTTAACTTGAAGCTATTTTTATTTGATATGACTCTCAATTAGATTTAATTGGGCTTAATTATATTAAGTTATGTATAAATATCACTTGAACAACACCAGAAAATAAATCTATAGTCAAGAAAAAATATAAATCTATTCGTGTAAAAACATGACCGCATGACAAGACACATTAAAGCTGTTATAAAATTACAGTTTATCACCTAAAATAACAAGTATGTGGTCAACACATTTACTAAATGCATGTAGAAACATTTGATTTTATTCATTAATTTTATATTGCTTAAAAGGGAACTAAAAACTGTCTTTGCAGTTTTTGGCGTAAAACAAATCAGAGCATTTATTGTTTTATTTAATTTATGTTTCTCTAGTTTTCGTTTCCTGTAAATGAATGCAGAATTGCAAAATTTGGTTTGAAATTTGGCAGAAATATTCCTAGTAAAATAAAAATTTTAACTAAATACATAAATAGTACATTCTGAAAAAATTAAAACTGTCTTTGAAATTCTCTCTTGTTCTTCTGTGGCTATATTTAAATTATAATATTTTATAATGTGCATTTATGCTGCATGAAATATAAATCAAAGTTCATATGGATCTCTATAATAACAGCACTAGTATTTACTTTTATTATATAAAAACGAACGATTCAATTTTGTTTACATTAAAAATTCACTTTCAAACTGTATAGATCAAAATTATGACTTGGGGAAAAAATGAGAATGAAAAAGAGATCCTTTTTCTCTCTTGTGTGAACCATTCCTTCAAGAATTATATATAAGATGAAGTATTAATAACTGTAGAGCCAAGAAAAGGTTTCATTTACACTCTTTAAAACGATTCTGATAATCCGATTCCCTGTTGTTTTTCTAAATCATATTTCGAGAACCGCTTCATGCTTATTTTAGCCTTGTTAAACCTGTTAATAAGACATGACTGCAATGTTCTCATGACCAAGAAGAATGAATTTAAAATGATTGATTTCAAGAGTGTATCTTGCAATTTAATATAACACCTTATACTTCTAGCCAGTTCAGCCCCAAATTGATGCAAAAGTGAGAATCCCTATGGAATAAACATCTTATAAGCACATGATATACAACTAGATTTGCCTTTCCTAAAGGGAAAAGAGACAGCAGCTTTGCTGTCATTATACACATTTAACGTTTTTTTGTGTAAATATACAAGATATTAAAAAGCTGCGTGGAAAAAAAACAATAACAATGTATCAAGCAACCTTCAAAAATATAGACCAAATTTGATTTCAGGATGCGAAATGTAAATTCTATTATTGAGGATGGAGAAACGCTCCTTCAAATATTGATGTTGTCATACTGTACAAAAAATAGCTTTAAACTATTTCATAAATAGCATCAATTCTTCAACAAGATCATCGACATTCTCACTATTCCACTCAACCCAAACTTTGTTCCTGCAAGGCCGTACAATGCTCAAAGAGCAAAGGGTAATTTTCCACTAGTTTGACATTTAAAGGACACCCAACTTAAGCACAGCAGGCAGCATGGACCGCACTGTCTTTATAAAAGTTGCCTGCTAGTTTCGCTACCACTAATGACATTAAGATTCATGGAAATACTTGAGAAATAACATCTGACAGAGATATAGTGGAGCCTGGCCAAATAATTACTCCCCCGGGCAAATTCTGAATCCAGTATGAACACGCTCCAACAGTCCTCCCAGTGTAAATGAATGGTTCGGAGAGAGACCATCACAGGAGGAATTTATTAGATGTGGCACACACTGCAGGGAAAATGTTGACACGACAGAAGACCTCTGGCCATGTACAGATATCACATTCTATTTCTAACTGACCTATTCTGAAGCCAGCCTGAAATGTTGTGAAGTGCTTGTGTCATTGGGGCCTGAGTTTCATATTAAGATGCCATTTGCCAATTTGCAATTCATACGACGTAAAAAAACGTACTCTCGTGGTCCTCTGCCGAGCCTTCGGCCTAGTTTACATGACTTCTCTTGGATTATTGTTCATTAACATGTTTACCTTGGAATGAAGGAGAGGTTTGCTTTGTGAATTTCACAATATTGGCGGGGCTCAGCCCCAATGATGTGTATATGCAATCTATTCAGATTTCACATGCCTTTGGGTTTAATTAATGTCTAAAGTTTAATACCAAAATTGCAAATCTTACTTTGTTGGGTTAATAATAAGTAAAGTTCTAAAAGAGGTTGAATTGCACATTCACTTCTTGATGTGCAATAAAATATCAACCATTTTGTCTGCCGGTTCACAACCAATGATCATTCCAATACTCTGGGCCTTTCATTGGCCCTCATGAGTAGGTGTCAGAGCTCCACAGAGGAAAGCCTTGGGAGTCTGTTTCTTTTGAAGCAGAACAGACCTGCCAGTAACAGCTACATTTTCAGCAGATGAGCGTTTCCATCAACTGGCATCTTGAATCAGCAACAGCTGGCTAATGTGAATAGAAGCGGCCTGGAATGGAATGGGCTTCCGTTTTGATGGCATCTCTTTCGGATGAATCAGTGGACTAAATTGGATTTTTGCTGGGCTGTGTCCTGAAGTGCAGTGCAGATGTTGCTTTTTGAACCATGCAGGCCACATGTCCCGGTGATGAATCCGGTACCTGTTCTTTTACATTTAGAAATCATACAAATCCAATTCAATACAGTGGGTTGCTAAATACCCTGAATGTTTTTTCTTGTAATATTAAGCAGATTAAGATCAAATTAAAACTACTCACATCATTTCATCTGGGCTGACCATGTGACTATTTAAAGAACACATAAAGGTGGACTGATCTCACAAAAAGCCTCTGGTCTGTCTTTAAAAATTTACTCTGACCAAAACATCATTACGCCTTCGGCATGTTTTGTCCATCACATGAACCGAAGACTTTGAAAAACAAAAACGCAGAAAATAGCACAGTAAGAGCATTTTTATAGTAACACTTATCTCAAACGTAAGTACAATAATAGCATACATATGTAAGGGTTGGCAAACAATGTCATATTTCACTCCAGACCCATAAGCTCAAGTGAGGGTTTGTGTAGATACGGGAATCAGGTTTATGGTAAATGTGTGTAAGTAGTTCACAAACACAGTATGCAGCCAAGCACATGAGGAAAATTATGGCTATGGATGACCTGTCAAAGCATACAACTTCAAAAAAGCAGCTTGCTTTTCTTCCCATCGTTCAACACCCGCCATTTTATTTCATGTTGGTTTCTTATGAGGAAAAGCAACTTCCAAAAGGCAAAAAGGGATTGGAAATATGGGTTAGTTTCAAGAAACAGCGTGAATCAAATCAAATCAACGAAAATGAAAGAGACATTCAAGCTGTGGCAACATAAACAACACATCTTTGAGATTATAAGGTTTGAGCGAAATAGCCGGACATCCTGAAGAAGAAAAAATGGGTTGTTGGAATTACTTGTTTTTATCATGTACATTGATTACACCTGATTAAATAAGGTTATCTTATAATAAATGAAACGGATGTATATGTAAAATTAAGGAATTTCAACAACCCATTTGTGTCAGTGCAGAATTAAAATATTCTTCTTTAGTTCATCTGGAAAAACTGAAAAAAAATTGTTTAACCCAAAAAATGGCATACATCCTGCATTTAAAATAGTGACGCATGTGTCTTACCTTGATAATGTGCACTGAATCCCTTGTATCGGTGATTGCTGTCCGTTACAAAATGTAATCTCAGCCAATTCTTGTTGCTGACAATAGGAGATGGGACATTCATACCAGACAGCCTGTAAAACAGAAAAAAATAAATCTTAAGAAATGCCAACCATTGACAAATACAAGCCATGATCTCTCCAGACGATCTCTACTGAATATAAAAACACTTTTACATGATCTGTTTTGGAGACGCTTGCTGTCAGGAGCCATGATCGATAGCACAGTCCCATCGTCTGTCTGTTTAAGCCATGAAAGTAGATTTTGGCTAGTCAATATTTTATCTTCTGAAGTAAAAAAAACTTTGAGAGCTCATAATATACAACCAAGGTCGCCAATCTAATATGTTGACATTTTGAGGCATGGCGCAGGATACATTTCACTGAGCGGAGAAACCTCAACACTTACTCCAGCCATTAGTCATGAAGTCCCAGGTACAGCAATACGATCCCCTAACACATGCATATGACAAGCAGAAAATACTGTAAGGGCGTGTGTATGTGTATCTCCCGAAAAAGCGTGCCGGTGCAACAGAGGTCATTCTAAGCCTCCAACCCCCCGCCCATCAAAATGCTCCATCTTCATCCTGCATCTGTCTCACTTTATTGATGAGTAACTAGAGATGTCATTAAAGGACATGACCACATGAATCACACTTTAATGGCCTTCGGAGGCTGGAGCAGCGCCATATCATTACTGTTATCTTTCTGTAGCTCTCTTTGGCTCTAACACACATTCGTGATTCTGAATTCTTCTGATTAAACTTAAAAGCACAGTGTTTTGCTTCTGTGATACCAATAATAAAGTCCTTAAAGTTCCCATGAATGAATTGCCTACATCAAATCAATTTGCAAAGTTGGACGCAACTTCCGGTTCGTAAGAACTTTGCGTGATTTTCTAAATGTTTCATTGGTTGGTACATTAAAGCTCCACCCCCTTTAATTAATCTTTACTATCAAGATGACATTAAAATTTTCCATATTTTCCTGCCTTTAAATAGCTATAATTCAACTCTACAGTTTCATCTGGAATACAACAGTTCCACACTCTACTTAAAATAAAAGTGCTGACACTGCAAAACCTATGTTATGCGCTCTGTATTAGAGGTAAGAACATGGTTCTAGCAACCACAAGGTCATGAGTTCCATCTCAGGGATTGCGTATACTTAGAATCAATGCAAAAAGTAACATTATTGTAAAATAGAGCAATTATGCTCAATCTGCAGGCTTTAGTGATAGTCTCAATATGTGTAAATAGTTCCATCTTCGCACTCTGCGTAATTCACGGCGTGCCATTCAAGCAATTCGGGCCGCAATATGTCTATTCGCGTCTATTCACGTCTCTTGACTTAACACTTAAATCAGTTGCGCTTCACGCTCCATTCTTGCCTGGTGTGTACATGACATTACTCATTTAATATTAAAGATATTAATGTTATATTCTCAAAGAATGTTCTTTCTTTCATGTAGAATAAATGTTATGCTTACAAAAGTAAATACCAAAAAATACCTTTTGTATGGTTTTTACTAGCAGGGTCTCAATTGTTTAAAATAATAAATTTGCATATGGATTTTAACCACAGGGGTTCTTTAAGCTACATATAGATACACATATAGATACATAATGACATTTAGTTCCTGCTCAAATTCTCGGTTGGGAATATTTTGAGGAAACAAAAATGTGTCCTTCTCTCGCTCTCTTTCTGTCTTGCTCACTGTCAAAAAGTTTCCGTGGCTTACAAATAGAATATGCATAAACATCTCATTCCAAAGATCACATCTTGGATCATAACATATTTATGTTAAGTCAAAGACATCTCTCGCTTGGTTTAACACAAGCAAAACACTCTCTATGGGATTTCAGAATGCTCTTCCAGCCTAAAAATGGGCAAGTGACGTTCCTGACATCTGAGTATTGTAACTTTGAAACATGCATTCAAGCTTACATCAAAAAGTCCATGAATATGTTTGTCACGGTCTTGTCAGCATGGCCACTAAACAACATGCACGCACATAAACATTTCCGTCTACATGATTTTACATGCACGGGATTGGTGAGTTTAAAGCATATTATACGGGGTCCCATAATTTAAACATCTGTTCCTATAAAATAGGGAACATAAATCAATGATGGTGTTAGGGTCAAAACCATTTCAGTTCTGCTGTTTCATGGACGTAATCTCATTTTAGAAATGAAGTATGGAAAATGCCCTCCCCTAAATTGAAAGGGAAAATGTTTTTATCCTTTTTATGCCAATAACTCATGTATTTTCAAATAATATGCATTGTACTGTGCTTATAATTAGCAGTATAAGAATTATAAATACATTTTTTCATTTGGCAGATGCTTTTATCCAAAGCTACTTAGAAGAATTATGCAGTGGCCAATCATCACTGTAGACCAAAAAGGATAAGATTTCTTGCTCATGGGCACTTCAGTCATTGTCTGCTGAAACTGAGATTCAAACCCGCAACCTTCTGCTCAAAAGTCCAACTCTCTAACCATCGGATCATGACTGATCCCCAATTATATCAGTATATTAATATTTTCATATATAAATATAAATATATATATATATATATATATATATATATATATAAAGAGTCATATAATTTAATTCATGATTTATGTATGTTTTAATTAATAATAATAATTAATAATAATAAAAACATTCAACTTTTACTTTGTGTGTGTTTGTGTAATACAGCCCCTACTGTTTAAACCGAAATATAAAGCCGTCCTTCAGTTGTACATTGGATTTCAGTGCGTCAGTAATACACTTCATCCTGCTGTAGATGTGATTGTACCGTCAAGGAGTGACAGTCTTGAATAGCACATTCTTCCACACTTGTAATCGTCTGACAGTTTAATTAAATAAGTGTGAATTTTGCAGTAACATAATTTCTCCAGAGCAGAAAAGCCTGGCAGTGTTAAACCCAGATTCCTTACCCTCACCCACAGCACCTATTCCTGAATAAATCACCACAAGAGCCAATAAAGCCTTTCAACTGGATAAATGTAATTTAATCAGCTCACTCCTAGGTGTCTGTCTGGATGTTTGTCAAACCTCGTCGGAGGACAAGGTCAAGTACAGAAGGTGGAGATTAACAAACATTTAAATGAGTATGAAGTTAAGATATATAATCCCACCATCTTCACATGTTAATCGACACAGATATATACAAGTACACTTTTATTGGATACTTTAATTGATATTTATGCATGCACAGGCTTCCATCTAAAGCGATTTACATTGCATTATACTTTACATTCGTTTTATGGATGTGCAATTCTTGGAATCAAACCAAATGACCTTGGCATTGCTAGCTTCAGGATACAAACACTGAGCTACACCCGCTAATGCATTTTTATTTGAACCAAATCGTCCATTTCAAAATAATTTTTCAAACAAACAATTCTTAAAACTTTTGATTAGTAGTGTTATCATTTCTCAGTTAACCTTGTAAAACATTCTTATTGGCGATTTACCAGCTTTATCAATTCTCATAGAATAAGTTTTCTTGTCTGCCACTCAATACGGGTAAACAAACAATTTAAGCTGACGTTATATTTATCAACAATATTCATCATAAATATTGACAATTCTTGCATCCACACTGATGAATAAATAAACTGAGATAACAGATTCATTTCAAACTGATTTGCAACTCCACCTACTGTATTCCATTGTCAATAGCCAGATCCATCTCAAATCTGGACACTTGCAGCATCATATTTAGTCAAAACTTGAAATGGAGAGCTCTTTTCCAAAACGAGATAATTAAAAGAAATGATGCCATTTTGTTATGTAGTGAACCTCTTCTCTGCTCCTTCAATGTTTCATGGCAAATCACTATATTTTCTTGATTAAAATGTACTGAAACATGAACTTTTTTTCCAAAACACTATAAATCCCAAACCTGTTTTTAGCCTAAATGAGATATGTTCTCTTGACCAATCATAATTTGTACAATAAACATGGCAATGCTTCTTTGTGCTCAATCTTACATAATGAGTGCTGTAAACTTCATAAACTCTATTAAATGAGTCCTTTATACTCTATTAACTCTATTAAATGAGTGCTGGACAGACTGGACATTTGCATTTATTAGATCTATATTAATTTATAGTTTCTGATGTCATACACTTCATGTTAATTTGTTTTTTATAAGACATATACCAATATTTTAAAACAAAGAAATTATGCATTTGTAGCTTTTTGAAAAAACAACAACAATTAAACTTTGAATTCATAATCTACAATATTGTTGTCTTATTTAACAATCATTGTACAACATGTTCAGACTGAGCCAACAGACAATTTTAACAGAATAAATTTGAAAATTAATTCTAAAAAATTAATGTATGGGTCCAGTTAAAAAACGTACTTTTTAGAATACAGATGAATGGACTTATTTGGTTTTTTAAAAGAGCTCTTTGAATGGTTAGAGAACCCATTTATTAACACTATATATTAATATATCTGTTTATATTTTACTTATGATAGACCAGCGTTTTTGGATGTCGGGACATGGGAAAGTTTAAAGAGATTCATGAAATATTCTGTAGATGTGACAAAAATATAGGACAGTTTGGAGACAACAGACTTTGTTGGAGTAACAGTATTGTGAAAACTATTGGTAAAAAGTTAATTGATTTTAACCCAAGGTTGACTATTCCATGGAACTAGATAATGACAGAGAGCTTCATAAATACATTAACAGAGGTCTTCTGGATGTTAGCTGTTTAAGTTTTTTCCTCTATTTATATCATGAACTAATACATGATATAGATGACGACACCAGATCTGTGTGTGGAGCACTGCCTTTAGTTGTGCATCTTGTGCATACAAAAATGTCTTTAGATCTCTACAAATAACGGTAAAATTAAAGGTAAGAAATGCAAAGTCATATTATAAATCATATATAAATCACTGACCTAAAATCAATAATCTGGATGAAAGTGTGCCTTAAACCATTTCACATTTCTGTACAGCACGGATCTATAAGGCTTAACAGACAACCAATCATACATATGCAATGTAAAGCGCTTGAAGGACACATGAAGGAGTCGTTTCATTCATGTCCAACTCTGTTGTAATTATGTATTCCATGTGCGTTGCTCTCACATCATGACCTGCCAATCGCCGCATATCTGTCTCATTGTGTGTAATCCTACATTAGAGTTTAGTGCTCTCTCCCGTATTAGATTTATTTGATGCAGCGAAGGTCTGATTGAGTCCAAGAGGATCTCTGACACACCCAGTGGCAGCGGAAACGTTAATTGATTACATGTTTAGCCATTACATTAGCCATAATAACATCAATCCTTGTGGAATAGCAAGGATGCTGATGAGAAACGGTTGAATGATGCTGAGACTTAAAGACAGATTTAAAAAAAAACTGGGAAAAGTTGAAGTGCAAGTGCAAAAAAGTGCAGATGAGAGTGAAAATGTGTGAGTGATTTACTGACAAGGCGAATTTAACAGCAAAAGATGTGAGTAAATCCTCCCTGTAGTGTGTACAAAAGGTATGCCTTTATGAAGTTCTCTAAGAATGTGTCTAAGAATTTACAAAGCAATGTAATGTAAACAAGACATCTCTCGTTCATCAAAGCAACCGAAGATCTATTACATCCAAACATGCAAAAGTCACTTCACTTCAAAAAAATCACTGCACGGTCGCACCAATCTGAATGCCACCAATCTGACAAAACGACACGCCAATGTGCACCCCTCATCAAGATTATTACGCCAGCTTTAATCCAGTGTGAACGTGGCAGATTTTAGACGAGTTCTATGTCTGAGACGCATGTGATGACCAAGAGGAATCAATGCAACTAAATGCAGCAGATTCCAGACATTGAAATGTGCCTGCATATCACATCGACTTTTAGAAAGAAGAAAACTTTGTGGAAGGATAGAGACAAAGAAAACCGAGACTTCTTTACGAGGAAGGGAAATATATAGGAGACTATAATGGATTTGGCGAGCTTTTAAGCTTTTGCCATGTGAGTCACGTCGCTTTTCCAGATCAATAGCTCTTAGTGATTCTGTGCAAAATTAGGAGAGATTCATTATTAGCAAATGACAGCCGTTAGCATGTTCCTTAACCAGGAAATCTGTCTTAATTGTCTAGCCTCTAATTAAGACAGGTGGAAATGTGCGCGCACACACGCTCACACACACACTGCCTGACCAGCATTACTGGGACCAAAATATTTCCATGCTTTTTATGTCACATCGTACAGTTCATTTTTATGTTTTAGTGTAAATGGTAAAATCTTTGCTTATGCGGTATTATCAATTATTTTCTCCTCTTTTCTTATCCATAGAAGTTCTTTATGAGTCTTTGCCGAATACCTGAATGCTATCGAGCAAAAATTCATGTGTATTGGACACAGGGTTATTATGAGTGTTATTTACAAGGATATTATCTGTATTATTTGCATTGATAACGTACTGTATGAGATTGACTAAAATCTTAAAGACCATAAAAACTGCTTTTCAGTGCCAGCTGGATGTCTAGTTTCTTTGTATAGTCAATGGAAGAGCTCTCAAATGAACAAACAGTTGGAAATACACACATAAATAATACTTTTACTAAACCACTGAGTTTTTGCCTTGGTTTAAATGGATAGTTCATTAAAAATAATAATTGTGTCATCATATATATATTTCCCCTCTTGTCTTTTCTAAAGCTGTACATAGTTTGTTCCGCAGAAGAGAGAAGAAGATTTTTTGAAGAATGCCAGTAATTGAACCAAAGTTCCTCAAAATATCTTTCCTTTTGTTCTGCAGAAGAAAGTAAGTCATATACATTTACAAAAAGTCATTTTAAAAAGAGAGTAAAGTGAATTAATGATGAAGCAACTTACATGTTTGAGTGAACTGTACCTTTGGTTCATCACACGAAAAAAATACACCATATTTAATTTGTATTATACTATTTGTATTATAATACGCCTTGAATGTATGTTTACTATATATGTACAGATTTTTGTTATTTTATGTAATGAGAGAAAGAGAGAGAGAGAGAGAGAGAGAGAGAGAGAGAGAGAGAGAGAGAGAGAGAGAGAGAGAGAGAGAGAGAGAGAGAGAGAGAGAGAGAGAGAGAGAGAGAGAGAGAGAGAGAGAGAGAGAGAGAGAGAGAGAGAGAGAGAGAGAGAGAGAGAGAGAGAGAAGAAAACAAGCTACAGCATGGGTCTAACACCGGTGGACGCCTCATCAATCACAAACAGCCACGGTTCAGACGAATGAGAGGCCGCTGGGAAGCCGCTCGCGTCTCTCCATCAAAGTGATGTTTTGAAAGTAAGTAATCAGTGTTCTCCATGGGCACTCCTTCTGTGGCAGAGCACCCCTTCTTTCCTGAGCCCCTCCCTCCCCCTCTCCGTGGTGCTCTCTCCCCTTGTTCTTCCCTGCACGGAGTCAAGGCCTCGACAACCCGTGGCACCGTGGAAGCCATATTTTATCCATCTCAGCTTGGTGGGAGGGAGCGGTCTCTCTATGAACGACAATGTGCTTTTTGTGCACGACCATGCTCGGTGGACACAGGAAAAACAACAGATGAAGTGCACAGAAAAAGGCGAAGCGGTGGCCATGTTCATTATTTCTCCGGGCCCACCCGCTTGAGCTCTCGGACACGTGGAAAAAGCACTGAAGCGAGAAAGACATGACGAATGGTATGACGCAAACTACTTGCGTTTGCCGTGTGAACGCTGCACAGTTTGTCAGCTCTGCTTTGTCAGTACAGCCAATAATTCGGTTAGTCTGAAGAATTTGCTGTGCTGGACTCTACGGAGCTTATGTAAATGAGAGACCACCACATCCAGAGATCTCGCACACCGGTCACATTTCCACATGAATATCGTGTTTGGCCCCCGACCAAAACCTCAATTTTGAGGATCAGATCGGGAGGGAGGGACGAAGGGAGGCAGAGTGGAATACTGGAGAATAAATGAACTACCCTTGCCAGCTAATGACCCTGCAATGCTTTTACACGGAAGCATATTTCATCGCTGGCTTTGTATCCAACACCCCCAAAAGCCATTTCAATAACGCTTGTATTTACATTGAACAATGCATGATGATGAATATCATTTAAGTCTGGCAAGCACATGAATCCCAGAGATTTTTCTAATTGTTTTGTACTTCTCAGTCCTTATTTTGGATATGAATAACAACGCCAAGAGGTGATTCCAGTATGAATGTGACTTAATGAAGGATTAATGGCTGTTTTCTGATTGAAAAAAACAATTCAAATGTAATGCTGCACTTTTATATAATTTTTCATAGATGTTTATATAAGAAATACATAGATGTATATCTATAATATATTTTTCTTTGAGAACTATAGGATCACTTTTAAATCCTTTAAAAAATGCTCTAGACTATGAGACTTTAACTAACTTATGAAACTTTTATAAAACATAAACATACATTTCGTTTTACAATAACATATTGTAATTCCAGTAAAACACTTGCAAAGTAGATTCTGCAATAAGGTATTTTTAGCACTATACACGGCATCCATTTACTAAAGGGCTAGTGCCTCAATAAATAAAATGTTGCAAATGACTCTTCTTCTTTGAAACAACAAAAAAGATATTTAAAGGAATTTCTCAGTAATATTGTGTCTTTTAAAAGCTCACTAACTTTCTTCTGCAGAACACAAAAGAAGATATTTTAAAGGATGTGGGTTTTAAAACTAAGACAGCACCCATTTACTCACATTGGTTTTTCTGTCCATAAGGTTAAAAAGTTGTTTAGTTACAGTTTTCTTTAAAATATCGAAAAGTAAGTCATACCATTTTATAAAGACAAGAAGGTGAATCAATTATGACAGAATTTTAATTTTGGGTGCTATTACTTTCAATTTGATTGCAAAAAAACTTAAAATGCAATGAGACAAACTTGATACCATGTTTCCTCTATATTTTGATTTATTATAATGTCTGTAAATCTGTTTTCCAACAATTGTGAAAAGCGCTATACTAATAAAGTAATTTGATCAGGACAATATAATTTTTTTTCTACCAACACCAAAGATATTTAGTGAAGTATCTCTTTTATTTTGTGTCCATACAGTCAAAGTCAATAGACCACCAACGTTTTTCGAAATACCTCCAACAGATGGTCAAACAGTAATAACATGAGGGTGCGTTATCTGAAAATATTTTATTTTTGGTGGTCCTATCCCCTTACCCTGATTTGTCTTACAGAAGGTCTAAATCTCCCATGTGACCAAAATGTCTGTCATCACCTTATCACACTGAAAAGTCACTGGTTTGATACGGTATTTTTGAGAGGGTGACAGGAGAAAATCCCAACATAAGCACCCTTGGTTTGTGTCATATAAGAAACCTAATTCCCTAAAGAGGAACGGATTGTAATGGATTACACACATCCCCCCCCCCCTCTCTCTAGGTTCTTCAGATTTCCCAAAGGTTGCTCAGCCAGAGGGCTTCTCTAATCATGCAGCATGACAGAATGTATGATTAAGTATTATAGCTCTATGAATAATAAACAAAGCTCCGCACCACGGCACATACAGTGGTCACAGACAAACTGCTCCACACGTCACTTGTGTAGGGATGTCTTCTATAGATAATATGTTTAAAAAAATGATAATTCCCCAAAGAGCTTTGTTTTTGTAAATGGTAACAGGAATGAAAACATTTTGTGTTAACCGTATGTCAAAACACACAACTGTACAATAATAAAACAGCATTATGAAATAAAATACAATAATGCAGAATTCCATTCAGTGTTATTTTCTTTGATCTATGGGGAATAACTGGAAATCTATTGTAAAATCAACACCAACTTCTGTCTTTAAGTTATCCTGATATAACTTCCTGTGGGGTTTACATAAGAACTAATGAAAAGCCATAACTTATTTCATGCTTGAAGGTTCTAAACAGCAGAGGAACAAGCTTAAGCTATATTTAAGTTTCTAGGTATCACAAATAAATCTCCTAATTATTTAGGTTTTGTATAAAGTTATCGCCAAAATGAAAACTCTAAACTGGCATTTAAAAACCTTTATGACTTTCTGTCTCCTCCAGAACACAGAAGACGATATTTTGAAGAAAGTTGGAAACTGGCACCCATTGACTTGCAAAGATTTAATGTCAAAATTCCTATAAACATTATGTGACCACCCCCTTGAAAACCAGGCGTCATCAATTCTGAGAAAACGAGCATTAAAGTTTAATTTTACCTATTAATTGCACTATGATTTGGTCTTACTCATTCAATATTATAAAAATGTGTGTATATTCTCACAGAACCTTCCTTACATTGTGCAGTATGATTTATCGTATGAAAAGTAAATCACAAAAATAACTTAAGCTGGGTTTTCACAGGCAGGTTCACATATTATAGATAAATCCTGTGTAACCAAAATCCTCAAGAAAAATCAACAGCGTGAAAAGCCATCTCCATTCTTCTGACATACTGTCTAGACACATCAAGATCATTTACAGCCAGGCTCATTCTACCCAAACTGAACAGCCTAATGAATATTTTAAGCACCAATGAGTGAGTTGAAGACATAACTGTCTCTTACGCTGCCATCAGGCCTGTGTTGTCCTACTGTTTTCTTTCTCTTCTGTCGCAATGCAACGCCCGTATCCCACCAGCATACCTCGCTGAGCCTTTCCGCACCGGACTCTCTCTGAATCCTAAAAAGCCCAATACTATCACAACATATTCAACCTTAATCACTTAGGCTGTTCCGTCCTCTGGTTTGGCTGTTTGTTTTTGCTGTTGTACAGGCTTCGGTGCTGGGGTTGATGTGTAGGGCGCTGAGAGGATTGTAAACAGGTTTACAGGATCTTGTTGGAACAGATCAATTCTTTACACTCTGTTGACCACAGTATCCAGACTTGTCACTCAGAACGTACTGTAGGAGGGAAAGTGTGTTGTGTTCAATTATTTCCTACCAGCTGTGGTTCCTTTGTTAAAGGTAGAGTTCACCCAAAAATATAAACAATGTCATAATTTACACAATATCGAGTTGTTCTGATGAAAATAAACATATGCTTGTAGTCAAACAGTTCTTGACTTCCAAAATACATACAATTATGTAATCATTGTTTTCTGTCAAAAACAAAACAGATATTTTGAAGAATGTAGGACACAAAAAAGTTCTTGGGTCATTTTGACAACCGTTGTTATTTTTCCTACCATAATAGTCAATAGATTTCATTAACTGTTTGGTTATAAGAATTCTTCCAAATAAATTACTTTCTCTTCAACCAAACCAAGAAATGTATACCTAGCGATTTGAACAACTAGCAATTGAGTGAGTCATGACAGCATTTTTTTTTCCGGGTGAACTATCCCTTTAGGAGGATGGACAACGCTGCAGTTTTTCATCATTTCGGCCATCTGATTCTTAGCGTATACAATGTAAATGGCATAAATTAAAGAATAACAAATAATTCAACATGATCAGGTTTGTAATGGACATGCACATATTGTTTTCTCTGTCTTGTGGTGGGCCTCAGATGTGCATTTCTGAATGATCCATCCACAGCGGAGACACGTAATTGAAAAGCCTGGCCCTTCCTTGTCGGCCTACTGAATCATGGTTTCACACCGAGATCTAGGACACTTTCCCAAACAATCAATAACAATAGAGTTCCGTGGTTTCTTTCGCAAGGGCCTGCTGTTGGATGGATGACAGAGTGGATACTGTTTTGTTTGTCACCTCACCTCTGCAGGCTTCAGATTTAAGATGAGGGTGCCGGTGGCATTTGTAACGCTTTGATGACCTTGAGATGTTTAGGAGGGTGCGCTCCGAGTGGGAGATGCCGCTGTATCTCATTTGCAACCTGGTAAGAGTGTTAACTGTTGAAGGGTTGTGTGTTGGACATTGCTCAAAACGAAAATGAACGAAAAAACAGAACTTGTACATCACATAACAGCAATCTGTAGCTCTTTTGGTTTAAAAAACATCAACCTTCAAAACTGTCTACTTGTCTACTTTCTGTAAAGGGATTTACAAAAATGTTGTAAACTTTTATTCATCCTCACGTCCTTCCAAAGGTATAATACTAGCCAGATATTTTAAAGAATGAAACAAAGAAAACGACCCCAATTGATTTCCCTATATGAAAAAAGTGCTGATACATTCCTCAAAATATCTACTTTTGTAGTTTAAGCTGTGTTCCACACATAAAAAATATAATGTATTTTGCAAGTACGATATTAAAAATATGAAGAGTTTTTTTCCAAAATGCTAGAAATCCATTTTAATAGTTTTCCATGAAAATTATTTTGTTTACATAGGCCCAGACAATTAGGGAATATTTAATTGATCCTGCTAGTATCATGTTAGACAATGGTTGTTAAACGAAACAACAACATCGCTCATTATAAACTCAAAGTTTACGTATTTTATTATCTAGAGATGCATAAAAAAAAGAAAACAAAACAAGAGAAGATGCAAACAAAAGACATCAGGGACCCCCAGGTGTACGTCTCTCTACCCCCAGGTGTAAGTCCCTCTACCCCCAGTGGTAAGTCTCATTGTAAGTCTCATTTTTAATGGCTCAATCAGGCCATCAAAAGTCTTTTCCAAGTTTAAAGAACTCCTTTTGAAAGACTGAGCACAAACAAACGCAGTGAAATTGACTTTCACTGTATGGAAAGTACCAAATATCAAAATATCTTTTCCCAAAAGTTTAGTGTTCCTTTTAAGTGGTTTATTTTGTTTTCCACAGTTTGTAACAAAACATTTTAAATGAAGCTGGCAGTTTGGCGTAATTTGACTTAAGCCAATGAATAGAGTTAGTTTGTAAAGTAATCAGCACTTTTATGTTTCAGGGATGGTGATACAAAAGCAAAAATTACAGATTACAGCTTTTTAAAAATATAATACTGTACTGTATGTATAAATGTTAAATAGATCCAATTTATAAAAAAACATTATAATTCTTATAATTATATAATAAAGAACAATAATTACAATGCCAATAAATAACGTTACGCTTAAAGTTTCCTTTTAAAAAGAAGAACACAAAGGAGTTCATTTGCAAAAACAGAGCTGAGATAAACATGTTTTAACTTTAATCTGATGTTTTTATTGAGGTTTATTTAAGTAGTTAGCTGTATTTGAATCATTATTAACAAATGAATAACACAAATTAACTTTCCTTGCTATTTTTTGGAACTTACGGGTACTAATATTTTTTTTTGCAAATTAATCATCTGGTTCTACTTATTGCTAAAAATATTAACATTTTAAAGCATATGTCAAAACAGTCTCTGCCCTTCAACTTCAAGAAAGACGTTTGCAAACATCATTAGATGATGATGAGCCCTGTTTCCATAGTAATTCATTTATGGCCCATTTCTTTATTATAGTCTAAACTAATGTACTGTAATAGTTTAAAGTGTTTTTTATAAACATTCAACGTGTCTGTTGTTAAGGAGGGCTCTATCTTCCACTCATTATCGTGCCATAATTACACTCAAGTCTGAAGAAACATTTGCATTAAATTCAGTTAATCTAATTCAAGCATAAATTAATTCACAACGGACATTACTCAATATGTTAATCAGCCTGAATGCTATAGAAGCAATCAGCACAGAATAACATGCTAATGACTTCAGACTAATATACTGTAATGCAGTGGAATAAGTGCATCAGTGAAGATTACTTCACTGATATCCCAAAGCCACCAAACAATATACATCCCAAAGCATCAACTAAAGCACTATCTCATAACAATTGTGTAATATTTTCTGTTCTCCAATCCTTCAAACAAGAACAGCATCTGAATTGCGGCAAACTGCCATTTTCAATTCGATTATTAACCAGGATTTAACGATAACAAAATGATAATGCATTCCCGCAGAACGCTCTCTAGGAACCGTGCCCGGTATCCACAATAGAAACCTTTCAGCCAAGGCAACCGGACATTATTACAGAAGTGAAAAGCCCAGCCAAAACATGAACTATCACACTGCGGGAGAGTAACGGCCCTTCCAACATGAAGAAACATAAGGGAAGTGGAGCCATGCTTAATCTCCATCTTTACTGGGACTTTCTGAAACGTTTAATCCATCACGAAACGACACGGACTGACTCACAGAGCATGCCAGCACACCGGGAAGAAAAATCACAAACACGGTTGTTTTTCTCTAACAGGCCAGTTATGTTTATTTTGTGTTTTCCATCCACTATATTAAATCCTTTTGCATTATTAGATTACATTTCACGTAATGTTTGTTTGTAAAGGGGTATCGGTCTGCAAATTGCAACCAATGGCTCACTCCATTCACCCCTACCGTTTGAAGCACTATGGAGGCTTTAAGATGACAAAGACGTCATGCTTTCATTTGTTTTATAAATAGAAACTGTTTTTTTTAAACTAAACAAAAGAAAAATAAACTAAAACAAGTTATATTTGATCATCTTCAGTGTTGTCCCCTTTTGACTTGAATTTGCATAAATGTATTTACAGAATTTTCTTTTCTGCACCTATTTGCTGTACTTTCTTCAATATGCTGTTGAAGTCATCCATTTCAGAAACATTTTCATTGAATAAAATGAAACCTTTCCATGTTTTTTTTGCTAAAATATAATTCCGTCTGTAAAACAAATTTGAGACATTTAGGCGTACACCTTCAGATCAAAATTATATAAAATAGTGAGAAACATTAAGTGCCCAAAAACATTTAAGCGGTAGTATATAAGTTGTTGCATTTCTATCAAAAGATTCTCAAAAATATACATGAGACCTTTAAACTCAAAAAAGCATGTATGCCTTCATATTGAACATATAGGCCTATTATACCTCATGTATACACACAAAAACAGATGGACAATTAGTCTAGTAAAGACAATCCAATGCTGCACATTCTGTTAAATCTTCATGTAATCGGCTTTTTCATCTGTATTCATATGCTCAATTGATATGTAACAGTTTGTACACAGCAGCTGCCTGATACGTTCACCGGAAATGTATCATACCTCTGATCCACCTTACAAACCACCATCTGGAACTTGCATTAAAATGCAAGGCGACTTCAAATCTAATGCATTCCTTTACATTCCCCTACTCCATTCCTGCAGACATCCTCATACATCTCCCCACTAATGGATTCCCTCATCTTTATGGTCATTGGCTGAGGCAATATTCAAAACCACCGTATTTAAAATTCCCAGCGGAAAGAGCCAAAAAACACTTTCTGTCCTTGAGCAACGGTAATGAAATGCAGAACATAAATCAAACCCAGATATTCCCTTCATGTCATATTGGGAGCACACTAAAGTACATGCAGCGTTAGCTGTAGTGTCCAATCGGCCACACCGCCTGTATTTTAGGGCCACATTCTGGCAGCCATCTTGCCTCTAATGCACAGCTCGAATTGAAATTCTCGCCACATCAATGCTGTGGCACGCGCAGCTGCCTTCGGGTACAGAGAGAGGGATGAATGTGCTGATATCCGAATTTCAGAGATTTCTGCTTATGGCTATGCAGCACGTATTAAAATAAAGCTACACTGGGAGGTAAACCAGCCCGGCTACACATGAGATGAAGAAAGGGTAAGTGGATTACGTTGAATATCAGCAAATACTTTAAACTTGGCTGTATAATAAATGTTTAAGAATCTATAATTAATCAACACCTGCTTAACAAAAAGATGAATATTGATAAAAGCACTAACAAAAGCACTGAAAATGCTTTTATCTTAACTTCAAATCTGGCATGTTACATTATGGCGTGCACAAGTGATAGTAAACTATTATATAGTGATGAAAACTATGTCTTCATTTCTCTCCCTCTTAACATTTAAAATCCGTTTGACTTTTTTCCGCCAAAGAAGATATTGTAAAGAATGTTGGGAGCTGGCATGCATTCGCTTGCATGGGTTTTGAGTCCATACAATAGAAGTGAAGGGTCACCACTGTGGTTTGGTATCCAACTTTCTTTTAAACACTTTCTTTTGTGTTCTATGGAAGAAGGAAAGTCACTGTAAAGGCTGAAATGCAAGAGGGTGAGTAAATGATGACAGAATTTTTATTTTCAGATTCTTTGGAGGAACACAAAAAAAAATATTTTGAGAAATGCCTCTGTTGTTTTGTGTCCTTACAATGGAAGTTAATGGAACTTTTTTGTTTAAATGTATTAATTCGTGTTCTGCCGAAGAAAGAACGTCAAAAAGGTTTTAAATGTCAAGAAGGTGAGTAAATGATGTCAGAATTGTCTTTTTTTTAAATGAAACTCTGTAGAGCACTCTTATGTATTCCAATACTTGATCCGCTTTCTTTGGCAGAACACAAAGAAAATATTTTAAGTAATGTCCTAGTCATTTTGTGTCCGTAAAATGTAAGTAAGTGGGGAAAATAAAAGAAAATAAACCACGATAAACTCTGTAAGGAATTGCATTACTTGTTCATTGCACCTTTTTTGGTGGAACAAAAGATAAGATATTCAGAGGAATGTTCATTCCTTTTAAGAACAAAATGAACACTTTCTAAATGTACTCTTTCTGTTACGATGAACTCTATGGCACCATGAACACATTTAAAGTGTTTCTTCTTGAAATTATAGGCTTTTAAAACACAGCACACCAGGAAAATTCATGCACTATAAAGCTTAACAGCGCTGCTAACTTCACACTAATGGTCTCCACTTCTCTCCAAACACACCTGTAAACAGACCTCAGACCGAGGTACAGAACGAGTGGGATCACTAGCCGGATTAGCAAGAATCCCACCTGACTACAATGACTAAGCATGATGGGGACTTGGCAGGAATTTCTCAAGAAGATCCATTCTGTAGAGCCGTGATGCTCCAGAACACAGCGGCCCCTGCCAGCCACCGCTGTCCGAGCTTCTTATCCTTCACTTGGCAAAGCCGACAGCCTCTGGTTGCCTGCCATCTTCACTTTAGGCCGCTTGTTCTAGGAGCTGCCTGAGAACTGCAAAGACGCTGATAAATGCCCTAGCGTTGACCATTCCAAACCGCTGAATGTCAGGAAAAACTTAAAATAACAGACCAACAAGAGTTTTCCTGAAGCCACACTTCACGTGTAGGTTGAGAGGTTGTGTGTGTTTTATGTATAATCCTTGAATATTTGGAGTGTAGCCGGATAGCCTCCATTTGAGCGGCCCTCCCATTAATATGCATGTGCATATTCTTCATAACTTGTTGTTTCATAAATAAGGACATAAAGGAAATGTTTTGCATGTGGTTATGCATTCAATCGAATCTTTGTACATGTGCGGAGGGATGCTAAAGCTCATAAGGCTCAAGGTGACCCCGAAGGCACTTCCTGCTCAAAATGCTGCTTCCGTCTGCGTGCTGTAGATTTCCCAGAAGTGTACGTCAGTTAGTGTGCCAGGCGAAATTGATTGGATCTTGGAATGCATAACATTGCTCTCAATTGATGTTCAATTCACTTTGGTCTACCCCCACCCCCTTGTTTTTATTTAAGCCTTTGGCAAGAAAATGAAGAAAAGCACAAATTGTATGAATAGCACCTTTGTGAGCCGGTCTATTGCGAATAAAAGGGCTCACCCATGACATGTTTGTGATGGATTAAGATGAGAATTCAAGAAATAAACTGTAATACATTACACAAATGGCTTGTTAGCGATAATTCTTGTTTGTTTTTAGCTTTACAACTCATTATGTGTGATTTTAAGACATTTTATGTTAATTTTGTTAACACAAGCTGGGTTAAAATTAAGACAAAATGTCATAAGAATCAACACAAAGATGTCCGGGTTGTTGACAAATTAATAGGAAATGTGTGGTATGTAAATCCATATGGATAGACAACAAAGATACATATCTTGTATGCCATTCGTTTATAAACATAAATATTCATTATAAAAATAATATTTTCTACATTTTGCCATTTAACACCACGGATACTTTGTGATGACTTTTTTGCTCACTGACTTTTCTTTCTTTGATTATATATTTGTTAATACTGCAAATGCAATTGTTAAGAGCATAGGTTTTACAAGTCATATACAGATGTGGCGTTTTTTCGGCAATGAAGTAAAAATTTGGCAGACAACTCTGAAACATTATAAGAAAGTGCTTATTGACTTTATGTTTATCCTCAACCCTGACATAATAACTACAGAATATTTTAGAGACATAACTGGAAAATCAAAGTGGAAGAAACATTTCCACTTAATAAATCAGCAAACATTAAAAAATTGAGGACAGCCACGCTTTCATATCCAAGTCACAATACTGATCTCACGATACGATTAGTCATAAATAACAATTCTTTTTTAACAAAATAAGTTGACAAATGTGAAATTAAAAAAGTTTCTTTATTATTTCGACACCTTTGATTTGTTGCAAATCTGTATGAATGTCTTTATTTAGTTAAACACAGAGAATGATATTTAGGAGAATGCTTCTAGTCCATGGACCCCGCTGACAGCCATAATATAAAATTATTTTATTTTTAATTATTTGTATTTCATTTATTTTTGTTTTAATTAACAGACAATTAGATGTTTTAAAGAAAGTTTTACAAAAAAAAAATCTGGGTTAATTTTGACAACTATTTTTTCTACTATGGCAGTCAATGGCTTCCAAGAACAATATCTTTCTCTTTGTTCAACCAAACAAAGAAATTCATACAGATTTGGAACAACTGGAGGGTGAACAATTAGAGAGAGAATTTTATTTTCTGGGGTAAACCATCACTTTAAGACTCACACTATTTTAACCTGCACAGATCTATACTATCTTAAACAGGCCCTCATTAGAGGAAGCCTTAACACCCAGAGATTTCAAAATAAATCTGTGTAGCTGCTGTACAGTCATGTAAAATGAGTAACAACTATAACACAGTGAACTCCCAATGCAATAAACAATAAGAGATGTTGCCCTGACCTTTCCTAATATGGTCAATAGACTGCCTTCCCATGAGTGAGGAAAGAGAACAAAAGTAGCCTAATCCAATCACCTGCAATAAGAGCACAGGATAAATTGTGATGGAAAGTAATGAGCAGTTGTCGGGGGCTAATCCCACTGTCTGGGCGAAGCTTCTCTCTGGTGAGAAATGGCTCATTGCTCTTCTGTATCGAGCAGAAGAGTTTTCCGGCCGTGATTGGAAAGGCTGTAAGATATCTATTTCCAGACAGCATTCACTTCATTCAGTCCAACCTTTTGCCTTTCAACCGTGTGATGTTTCAGTTCTAAATCGGCATTTGTGCAGATACAACACCACTAGATGTCTAAATCGCGTACTCGCTTCAATCACGACAGTCTGGATGTAATCAGCGCTTGAGTTCTGTAACGCTGACAGGCCGGACGAGCTCTCAAACCGAGAGATGCTTGTGCTACAGTGTCTGTACTTGAGCGCCTGAGCCGCGGTTGAGACTGTCAGAGAAGCATCATAATCCACGCCGCATGAAGAAGAGCCAGACGGCGGATCCAAAAGAATGACAATGTACCAGACTATCAAAGGAAGCTTAGAGGAACTTATCTCAGATGCGGATGAAGGATTAATTGAGAGGAGAGATGTAAACATAACGTCAGCACACTATAGGTTTATAGTAATAATAACATCTACACAGCTTAAGCACCTCTACGGTACTCATAATTTCATGTCCTGAACCAAATGCAGTGTGAACGTGTATGAAAGATGTATAAAATGTATGTAAATGTACTCGGTCAATATGCAAAGCATTGAAATTAAAGATGCAATCTGATAATGTTGCCTCTGGATTGCCAGTGAAATAAAATTCTGAGTTACTTTATCTATTTTTTATAATGAAATGCTTGGAAATGAAATGACGTCAAACTGACTCTGCTTGTGAAACCAGACGCCCAAAAATTGACTAATACATCATAATTAAGTTACCCTTGTGTATCAAAGTAAGTTAAGGATGCAGTTTGAAGACATAATGTCAATATTATTATTAATTTTTTAGCAAAAACTTACTTTATAATTTTTTTTAAGTAAAATTAAATGTTTTCTTGTAGTATTTACTGTAATCTTACATTATTTACAATGTCAACAATATTTAACATTAAACAAAAATATATTTTAAACAGCAATCCTATTTTTACAGTAAATTAATACTTAATTTAAAACGTTTGAAGACATTATAGAACTGCATTTTGCAGCAAATGAACCTATAAAATGAGTAAAAATCCAAATCAAATCTGAATAAAACCAAGCTTTTAACTCAAAATGTGTTGCATAAAAAAGTGAACAGTAAGTGCCTTGAACTCATACCAGCTTTCCCTACGCAAAAAACAAAAAGTTCAAAATAGCCAACCACATTATCATAATATTATATATAAACCATCATTTCAATTTTCCAGCACACCTGCCACTTTAAACCTTTGGTGCTGGGTAACAGCGGGTCACTGGCAGGGCGGCCTGCCCCGAAACAGAGCTACTTTGAGAACAAATCACACAGGACACTTCAGTTAATAACACAGCCAATCGGAGAGCACTAATAATGCATAGAAGAGAGTGAATGACTTTAATATAGATATCAATAACACATCACTAGAGAGCTCTGGACAACATGTGGTTTTCAGAAGTTACGACCATCTCATGGCTTTGACTAATCCAATAAAGGAAATCATTGAACAGTGACCCAGAACACTGTGAGAAAGATGTCAAGACATTTCGGAAACGACAGATTTACGACAGGGGTTGCATCACCTATGCCACATGCACAAAATGTCAAAACAGATTACGTAATAACACAAAACGTAGATGAATGTGCTACAAAACCAATGCCATATATAATCAAGGGATAAGTCGGGTTTTTCTGTTTATCTGTTCATAAATCAGTGAACACCTCAAAAATGGGCTGCCGGGGCTTGTTAAATTTCCCATCTCCATGTATCTGCATTCTCGGATGTCCACCGTGCTTTGTTTACGCAGCAATCGGCATTCAAGATGGCCCGGCTTATCTACATAACATGCATATTCAAATGAAGCTCTCGCTGTTTAAAATCCCCTACGACATTGCTCGTTGATAAAAGGCTATCGTGAGCATTTCCGTTGCATCTGTAGAGAATGATCGCACAAACTTTGCATCCAACTGATCCGAAAATCATGTATAATAAGTCTTAGGGATGATCCGGTTGAACTGTATCAGTGGTAGTCGTATTTTATGACTCGATCAGTACTCTACTATCTTACCGTGCGAAAAATCTCAATTGATTAAGTCACCATGTGAGGACGTACATGATGATAATCTTTTGTAATTATTAAGAAGGATAGTTACATTGCTTATATTACATAATCACTGCAAACTATGAAAAAAACATACAAATATTTAATAAATTACATATAACAAAGGCAACATCTATTGTATTTCTTTGTCTGAAAAAGGTAAGCATTGATCAGAGAGCTTATATATCCGTTATATAAACCTGAAGCATTAGAATCAATATCTGCGTTTTCCATTACAAAAATTCAGTAGTCGATATAGGGGGTCAAAAAACTTGATCGGAGCATCCGTATGATGTAATCATAAACGTAGGCCTTCTGTGATGTATAACCTCACTGAGTAAAGAAGGTCTTAAATCAAGATCAGTATATCACAATTAATTTTCTCTTACAGCTATACGATGGATTTTCCCTTTTAATAAATGAAGCACGGCACACGAGGGAAAACACAAAAAATGTGGTAATAATTACCCATCTTTGACTTATCATCACCACGGTAGACAAGGCTGAGAGAGTGAATCAATAGACTAATTTGATCGCGCTCAATAAACAGCCAAGATGAAATATTATGATGACATAAACATTAGAACATGTTAAATGCTTCCGGTTATGACTTAAATTTACACCCACAGTTAAAAATGACACACAGCAGGCATGACAACAATATCACTCGCTGTTAAAAACATGCAACAAGTTACTGAAATAACACTGGCGAGACCAAGAAATGGTGTTTATGGGATTAAGAAAATTTCCAACTGGAAGTCACTACGGTCGGCACCCGACAACAACAATACAAGATGGATGATGATGGAAGTCATGAAAACAAACGGTCAAGGCATTTGGACTCACCATATTGTCGGCGGTTCGGACCCCTCCACTTCCAAGTAATCATATTTTTCCTCCGTCTGGAAGTCTGTAAAAATGATGGAGATGGTGTCGCCGGGATCAGCAAGTATGGTCCACGTACAGTCCGCACTATTGTAATATTCACTCGGGAAATTGGGACTCGTAATGATGCCACTTGAACCCCTCAGTGTATCACCACATGTGTCCTCAGCTGTCAACCAAACACGAAAAGATTTGTGTTAGGAATCGGCCTTGAATTTCTACACATGTACAGTAGAAAATGACAGCTGAACCTTTTGGGGCCACTTTGGGTTGCCAAATCTAATTTTTTATCATGTATATATTTTAACATATATACATTATTAATTGACATATATACATGTGAATGTTAACGTACACCACAAGCCAATTCATCCTACGGTTTTGAATTGCCTTCAATGGTTGGACATGACTAGTAAGACTAGTCGGTAATAAATTGAGGTATACAAGAGAGCAGCGGTTTTCCGCCGATGCCGTTCATTAGTCCGGCACACACTGCTTTTAAAACAGGCTCACTTCAAGGCTGTCCCATGATTCCTTTTATCATGTTTTTCATGAGGTAGTGGCTCTTTCGGGAGCTTGTGAAGCTACGGCCCTTTCGTCTAGTATTTTAAATGGGCTCCATCAATATGAGGCTTTTAGAAAAACAAGGTCCCAGCTGCATTTCCTATCAGACTCAGAGCTCAGAGCCCTGGTCCCGTCTGCTAGTACGTCTCCAATTAAATTTGAGAGCAACGTTTGATTTTACCAATCGCAGATTTTAATTTGGTTTCTCGTCAAATCGAGATGCAATAGAACTAGGTACAGATAAAGACACATGGACTATTCTGTGCAAACATGATAAATTATATCTAAATAATTTATACCGACAAGCATTTACTTATATGTACATGCAGGCATGGCACAATGCCATGTGAACGTACATATAGTGTGTACATAAACACGTGAAAAGCAATGCTCCTGTTCGGAGAATCACTTTGAACTACATAAATATAGGTGCAAGAGTTTTGGCAACAGGGAGATTTACATTTAAACAGTCAAGGAGAGACACTATGACATGCCCAGTGTACAAACCATGTCAAAGCACAGACACGCATACATTTGAATACAAATAAGGAAACAGGGTACATACGTATTCCATGCATTCGCAGACAAGCATACTCAGCTGCACATGCACCCATAAGAAGGACAAGAAATAAAAACTAGCTACCCAGAGTGAATTATAAAAAAAAGTGATAAGGATGAGGAAAGTGAACTTAAAAATGGAATTCTGTTATTCTGCTATGATAGACTTTCCAAAAGGTTCCAAAAGGTTGCTCACCGGGCATCAAAAAGATAAACGAAACTTTGTTACAATTATTTCTATGAATTAATTACTGTTTTGTGGCAGTTCACATTCTGTACCCTTTAGAGAGCTATGAATCTGTGCTCATAGATTGAAGACATGCGGTGCTTTTATTTAATATTTGCAGAATAAAATATTTGTTTATTTTGTATGTGAGTACTGTGTATAATAATAATGTTTATAAACAAACTCACACATGCATTGACAATTGAAATATGTAAAGTATGTTTATATGTATATAAATACAATATATAATGTAAACGATAACTTAATATAAAACATCTACTTAATTTATGCATGTAAACATTTCTTAGATTGATGCAAGCATGTATATTGTGTTTATTTTTAAGCATTCCTTTTGGAAACATTTAGTTGCAAGTAATCACTGTGCAGCGCGATAAAATTCAGTCTAAAGAAAGACAAAAGTACATCTTTTATTACTTTTCCTTAATGTGTGTGGATTCATTAACTAGCTTTAACTAAATTATAATGAACAGATGTTCAAGTGGATACATTTCCTACAATGTGTGTGTGGACTTTGCTAGAATGATATATATTGTATGCATTTCCTGCAATCCCGTTCTTAAACACCTGTTCTAATACGTTTCCATAATGTGATGGCTGGGAAAACGAAAAAATGAGACATAAAACCTGCACAATGTTAATATTGTTAAAAACTTAAAAAAACTTTATTTCACTTTATTAGCAATGACAAGTTAATTATATTTTTAAATATAAAAATATTTTTATGTAATTACATTTTTTATTTTTTTAAGCTAACTATCAAGGAGATATACGTTTTTGTCCATTATATTGACTTTTTATATGTTTATTATTTTTATTTTATTATTTATTATTTATTGTTGTAGTTAATTTGTTGTTTATTATATGTTTTTCACAGCTTTAATGCTCTTCATAGAGCATCAAAAAAAGTATCAAATACATTTTCATTTTATTTATATTTAAATATATTTTGTTTAGTCTTCTGGTATTTTGCTGTGTATGAACCACTATCAAAATCTAAATTTGTTCTTAAACTACAGTGAAGGAAAAGCGACATTGTGTTTAAATAGATGCAAACGCAGCCCAGCCTTGACATTTGCATTGTAATGTGGAGCTGTGGACTGTGAGGCTCTGATATATGCCCTCGGGGAAAAAATTGTGTCAGTCATTTGTAAATCAATTCTCCATTTTCATGCATAACTCAGCATTTGGTCCGGTTCTAAATGTGGAGTATAACCCTGCATTTCATTCCAACTAAATAATAACATAAGAACATATAGGGGCGAGAAGAAAAATGGACATTTTTTCACTCTGCGGTTGTCACCTAGCCAACATTACCTCAAACAATCCATACTGCACTTGTAAAGGCACTTTGGGTTTTGTTTAAAATGTCATAAATAAAGTGTAGGGGTTTGATGTAGAGTTAAAGTATGGTTGGTCCTTTGACACCAATCCAACAAATAACCTCATTTATATTCTGCCAGGTGATAGATTTAAAGGGATAGTTCACACAAAATGTTGTCATCATTTACTCGCATTTGAGCTTTTAAAATATATTTTCTTATTTTTTTGTTTTGATGAACACAAAGAAATATATTTGAAAGAACGTTTCTAACCAAACAGTTCTTCCACCCATTGACGACCACAAAAGGAAAACTTACTTTATATATTTTTGTTCTGATAATTTTGACAATCATTGTCAATTTCCTACAATGGAAGTCAATGGGGTCCTACATCTGTTTGATTACACCAATTTTTGTTAAAATATCTTTTTTCTGCACTAAACCAAACAATGAAATTTACACAGAATTTAAATTTTTCATGGAATATCCCTTTATTGGCACATAAGGAGCCCAGAAGTGTGTATATTCTAATTAACAAACATTTTATACTTTTTCCATGTGAATTTTTTCATTTCTGATAAATAATGTGGAAATTTGACTTGGTGTGAAGATCCACTGTTTTGTTCTAATGTCTTGAAATGCATGCTTAAAATTCAATGAATAAGCATTGTGAAATGTCAGAGACTTTGCACAGTGCAAAGGTTATCCAAGAACCGTTTCAGCTCGTCTAAAATATTCCATCGCTGATTCTTCTATACATTCTGTATTTTCCACTCCATCACCGGCTACTAGAGACTTTAGAAGACATGTCTCTGGGGCAAAACCATACATTAGGATGCAGTACTGGTGTAAAGACAGAAACTGCAATGTCAAAGAGACACAAACATGTTAGCAAATGATTGTTCAGGGGCTTGTGGGTTGAGATGTGATTCCAGGGTCCTGACTCTCCTGTCCATCAGCTAAACGCCAGTCTGATACCTACATACTGCTATTGACTTTTAAGTTAAAAAGAAAATTCTGTGTTTGTGTATTTTGTGATTGTCAAATTTTGCGGAATTTTATGAGGGACAAGATTATGGTCACTTGTTATTACCCATGCCATAATTCCGATATATCAACCAAGACATATTGACTAAAGAGTTTATGTAAATTTTTTCTAGATGTTGCATTTAGGACAGCGATTTCTCTGCTTTTCATTCCATCACAATGTCTATTTCTTTCATTCTCTCTGTATGCAATGGTCTACCCACATATTGTGCTCCTTGGGGGGGGGGGCACCTGTCAGAGACTGAAGGTGGAATCTAGGCGTGATGGAGTTGGTGTATAATCCATGTGATGTGACAGATGGGAGGGGGGGATATGGTGATTGAGCTGTATTGAGCTACACTGTGGGCTTCGGTGTAATCCAAAGAGCTGAAAAATCAAATTCTGACTGCAGGATGCTTCAATGAAGTGTGCATTTGTATGGGTAAAATTCACGCATGTACTCGGTGGGTGGGTGCATGGGGAGTGTTTCATTTCAAATGCGAAAATGAATGCAAAGCAAATTCATATAAAAAGGGGAATAGTTTATTGAACAAAAAATAATATTTTAAATAATTTGGGAAACACTTTTTTCCCCGCATTTTAATGTTTCTGCTATGGTAGTTTTTGTTCCCCCATAAATTGCTTCTAACTATCTTCCTTTGTGTTCAACATATTCCTACAGGTTTCAGATAATTTGACAGATTTTCCTTTGGCGGACTGTCCTTATAAAATGGATTTATCTACAAATACCTTGATGTACCCACACAAAATGTTTTAAGCTATTTTTCCAGGATTAGAAGTGTTTTGACATTGACTGGTACATTCCAGGTTTATATACGTCATAAAAAGAGAGCCATTTAGAAATGAATAAGGCATTTCCTCGAAAAGTAAAAATATGTCTATAATGAACTAGACTCAATATGACAATATTATGAAACACAGTCAGAAATTGTTGCTTTTCCATGAATGAAGGTTTCATCAATAATGAAAGACTTTTAGGTTTTTTAAAAAGGTTGAACTTGTAATTATTTTATTTTATATTAATGCTAAATCCATCCGTCTCTGTGCCAGTTATCCCATGAATTAAAAATATTTTAACAAATAAATACTCTAAAACATACTTTACAACCACAAAGGGGATCAGTCGCACTGTGGTGATTAGGGAGTTGGACTTGTAAGCAGGAGGTTGTGGGTTCGCAACCCAGTGCCAGAAGACAATGACTGAAGTGTCCTTAAGCAAGACACCTCATCCCGGTTTGCTCTGCAGTGATGATTGACTAATGCACAATGCTCGCTTATACAATAGTCACAATAGTCGCTTTGGATAAAAGCATCTGCCAAATTAATAAATGTAAATGTAAAATATTTCTTATAATAATAACAGAAGTCTTATTCTAGTCTTAAAGGCACAGTTAACCCCAAAATTATTTGATAATTACTTTCAAGTTGTTTCAAAAACATTCTTTGTTTGGTTGAAAATGGACAAATTAATGGACCCTATTGATCACCATATTATGAAAAATGACATTGGCTGTCAAATGGGCTTGCTGTCCTACTTTCATAAAATATTAAATTTTGTGTTCTGCAGAACAGAAATAATAAAATGTTTTTTCACTCTGTTGCAGTCAGTGTGGTCCAAAAACTGTTTGGTTATAAGCGTTCTTCCTAAAAAGGTTAAAATTAAAATACCCTTAAATTTCACTGTTGTACCTCCGGCCACACCGAGAGAGATGCATATTACACACTGACACTGACAAACAGTCACATCTGGTCACTCGGTTACAAAAATCACATCTGCGCCACATTAGGTGGGCTCCTCGTTCAAAAATCAATCAGTTATACTGCATCCTCCCTGACATCTCTGCAGTCTTTCTGAGCTTTCTGCCGTGATAGTGTCATATTTTGTTTGCGCAAATATTCATTTTTGTGTTGACACTTTTTCCTGCGGGTGAGTGACATGATAAACGAGCTGCCTCTGAAAATGTGGTAAGTATGTTTGAGGGGGGAAAAAGAAATGAAGTCGATGCGCTGAAAGATACCTTGGAGCGCCGAGGAAAATAAGAAAATGTTGGGTCTGGTTCGGACGCAGGTAAATTCATCTGTGGGTCCCTCCACACGGTCCCTCTGAGGAGTTTTTTGAAATGTCAGCCCTGACACCTTCTACAAATGTGGGCATGCAAACATATTTTCATGCTTTGGAGCACCCAGGAGGCACAAACCCATTTCAACTTCTTGATCTGCTCTGATGTGAGAACACTTTGAAATGACCGGAATGTAATAATAAACAGCTCCAGTGTACAGCTGAGGGAATTGGAAGACGTCTCAATCTGTCTACAGTATAATGTATATTTGTCTGTATTTAGAGTGTTTGTGTATTTGCACGTGTGTGGGTTACATGCAACTTGGAGTATGTTTGTTTAAAGCTAGTTTGGATTAGCTGTGTTTGGGTTTACTTATCTCCTACATCCGTCTCACATATACTGAAAATTTTTTTCTGTGTTTTTAATGAAAAAGTACACTAAAAATAGAAAACTTCAAGGCTTTGAAATTAATTAAATATACTGTTTCAATTTTGTATATGTATAAGTGAAACATATGTAATATCAATTAATACATATATTTGTATTAGAATTTACCAAAATATTGGTTTTTATTACAAATATGTATGTGTTAAATAAATCTAAGAAACTTATAAAATATATGTACATTTATCAAAAACAAACTATTTTTAAACGATTTTTAATCATTTATTGTAATATTTTTCATACAAACAATCTACTTAAAGCTTAATTTTGTGACATTTACTAAGCCATTTGATTTTTTTTATAGTTTACAGGATGGTAACCTAACTAATAGTTTACCCAAAAATGGAAATATGGTAATCATGTCTTCATGTTTATGATTCTTCTGTAGAATGAAAGTCAATTGGATCAACTGTTGTTTGCTTGCCAACATATTTTTAAAGATATTCTTCTGAATTCCTCAAAAAAAGCAAGTCCTAAAGGTTTGGAATGACATGAGCGTGAGTAAATTATACAATTTTTAATTGGGTGAACTTTCCCTTTACATTACCTCGGTTTAGTACGGATAAACATCAGTATCACCAATATAAAGTGAATCTACCAGGGGAACAACACCACCTCAGGCTAAATCATCACGCCACTGCCTGGCTTTTCTCAAAATATCTTCTTTTGTGTTATGTGGGAGAAAGCAAGTCAAACTGGTCTGAAATTACAAGAGGGTTGCAAAATGGTAACAGAACTTCTAATTTTGCGTAAACTTTTATTTTAAAACTATCTTTTTATAATGGCAATTTAGCATAAAATTCTATGTGTGAAAATAAGTTTTTAGCGACTGTATTCAATTTCAAAATACGAAATCTGTCTTTAACTATTAATGGATTTTAAAGCTTTAAATGCGTACCTAAGAAATTAGCAAACAGTTTGTGAGCGATGCAACAAAGTGTCTTATTTTATTCCATAAATGTTGCAAATGTCATTTCCAAATGTCATTTCCATTTGCGACATCATTGAAAATGGATGTGACATTTGTCGGGTCTGTAAAATCCTGCTTAATAAATAACCCATTTTGACAAATCCTGCTATGATAAATTTACTATTAGACATTGTTAGTAAACAAAGTAATAAACAAGTGTAAAAGACGTACTTTACGAGTTTAAATTTTGTTTATATGCTGTTTTTACCACATTAACATTGTGTTGCTAAAGGAAGCACAATGGATGTAAAGCTTATCTATTGTCCTAAAGACCGACATGATGGATTAAAATGGACAGTTTACTTAAAATGACATCTGTTATCATTTACTCACCCTCTTGTCATTTCAAACCTGTAGCACTTTCTTCCGCAGAACACAAAAGAAGATCTTTTGAGGAATGTCGGTGAATAAACAACAGACGCTTCCAATTCACTTCAATTGTCAATAGGTGTCTTTAAAAATGTTCTTTTGTGTTTTGCGGAAAACAGAAACTCATACAGGTTTGAAATGTCAAAAGGATGAGTATATGATGACAGAATTTCGACTTTTGGGTGATCTATCACTTTAAGGTCCAAGGCTTCAAATGCATACGGTACACATTTTAGCGGTACATATAACTGTATATACCGGCCTGTTATTTGCTTCTCAAAACTTTGCGTCTCTTCTGTAAAAGTGAAGTTTCATTCAATACAAGTGATTATGCGCTCGCAGTATTCCCTAATGCTGAGTAAATCTATTCTTTAGCCTGAATTTAAAACATCCTTCAGGGTTTTGTAAGCAAGCGACCCGGGTCAAGATGTAAAGCTTCTCCCTGGATATATGAGGAATCCAAATTAGCAAAATAAATTCCGCAGTGAAGCTCCTCCTGTGCGTTGTCGGTAGAAAACAGCTGAGTCATCTTCATGGAATAATTCCTAAATAGAGAAAGGACTTGGCTCAGCAGAGCAGCTTTGGCTTTTGGGCCGCTCTCGAAAGCCTGGCTGGCTTTACAACAGATCATCGACACTTCAATCAGTCCATCAAAGAAGGTGCTGAAATCATCCCGTGCTGATCAATGGTGCATGCTTGTGTAAAACTGTAATCGCATGATCAATTCCGGCATAATCCTCGGGCACGCTCGGAGACGCAAGGCTGTGCAAGAAGACCTTACATCCCATCTCTGCTCCTCACACCCACACAAACTTCCCGTCACTCATCCCTGTGGGGAGCTTCATTCTCCAGCTCGTATTAATTCACTGCGCTTAATGTGTGACTGAGCTAAGCATTCGGAGCAATTAGAGCATGCAGTGTTTTGCAAATTCCCTCTCGAGGAAAAGGGATTGATGGAGGCTTTCCAACATAGGTGTCACATACATGTGGAGAACGTAATGTCCAGCTCATCTGTTAAGACGGGTAACGTCAGTTTAATTTATGATGACATTTTGTGCTGTCACTGAAATTACCACTGACCCTTAAATATTCCGTTTTTAGTAAAGCAAGCGGTTTAATTTATAACTTCTGCCTGTCAGTTTGAATAAATACATACTGAACACATAACAACACGCTTTTTTAGCAAGATGTGTAAACCCATTAATCACAAAGAATGGATTCCAAAAAAAATGTTTGCATTAATAAATGCTTGGCTTGTTTCCTGATATGTTTATATAATATAATTATGAAATAAATAAGAAAATACATGTGAGCAATATATTTTTTTATATGTTATGTAAATGATATATTAAACATAAATGTATACAGGAATTTAGGTATTTGGGTAGTTCTTGCGTATTTTTATGTTTATATTTCTTAATTAAAAATGTAAATATATAAACATATCTTAGATAAACTTTTGACATTCCTAGAAATGTTCTTCTAAAACTATTAAGATCAAAAATGGATGTTACTAACTCAAAAAAAAATGGCACAAACATATTTTAATTCCGTTGAACTGTATATAGTTTTTAACAAGTTTGCAATTTTGCAAAACAGCTTAACATTAAATATATGTATAAATAATAAAATTAATTAATTACATTAAAAATATACATACATTTGAATACTAAGTTTGAAGTAGCGTAATTGCGACACAATCTAATTGCATAATTGTAAAGGTGTGATAAATCATAAATAAATGTATTAAATAGAAAAAGCAATGACACATGATGCATTATATAATTGCAAATGTGCAATAAAACACAAATGTCACCTACTTATTAAGCTAACCGGTGTCTTAAAAAACAATTAGCTTAAAGTGACTACATTCAAGCACAGAGCTTATATTTTACATTCCTTAAAAAGTCTAAACCAAAATCGATAGGCTTTCAGTCAAGGGAATTGATGTGTCATCCTGCATCAGTCTATGGGCTGAACTAGTCCTGAGCTAAACCGTTGTTAAGGGAACCTCAATCTGCTCCCACAACGCTTGGCAATATCCAGGAATGAACAGCAAAGGCTCGGCGCTGGAAAGCTTGAACCCCTTTTCTATCCGAAAGCGCAGGATATCCTGATCCTGCCTCAACAGCTGTTAATTAGCACACTTAATTACAAGCTTAGCCCTGTCTGACAGGAATGTGATCCATTCCGCACTAAAGTAATTAAACGATGCGGCACCCATTCACTGCTGCCTCCTGGACTATGGAGAGAAGCCAACATTAAAAAGAAACCTTTTCTGGAAGCTTTGCATTTGCCACCCTCATTATTCTCATGCTGAAAAAGAAAGGAAAGACACATTCGAAGAAAGTCCCTTCAAAAAGCAATCCCCAGCATTGTGCCAGGCCAGTCGATCCTCACCTGACAGTATCTGATCTAACAGTAACAGAAAATATGGATAATATAAATATAAACAATTTAAGGATTTATGTACGATTGATTTCTTTGGTAGAACACAAAGGAAGATATTTTGAAGAACGTCGTCACAAAAGTGTAATGTAGTTTAAGTGCACTAATCGTGTATGGTCATAAGATTATCTAGAAGTGATAGTTTACTCAAAAGTCACAATTCTGTCATGAATTACTTTCTTTGTCTCAAATCTCTAGGCCTTTTTGGTTTGGTTGAACACATAAAACACAATTAGTTTCTGGACACGATTGACTACCATTGTATAAAATAAAAATAGGTTGTTCAACACAACAAAACTTATTTTGTCCTATAAGCATTCTTTCAAATACCTCTGTGTTCATCAGACATGGAACAACTAGAAAGTGAGTAATTCATATCAGACGTTTTGTTTTTGTGTACTACACCATTAAGAAGAATGTGTACTCAACTGTGATAATGAAATATAAACTGATATGTGCTTATAATATACTATCTTCAAAAAGTTTTAAGTTGGCCTACTACTTGTACTACAAGTTGTTATTAAAAATGTAATAAACTTATTGTAAAGAGATAGTATATTAGAAGCGCAATTGAATGGCATGCCGTCTACTGTATAATGTGTCTGTTAAGATGGTTTGCATTCAGTCTGCTCATTATTCCCACACACAACAATGAAAAATGACATATTTTGCTTTAAACACGCAACACAGCTTGAGTCCAGCTGTGATTAAAGCGCACCAGCCATACGGCTCCATTGTTTGACAGCGACAGTTCTTCAAAATGACCGCCTATTAAAATGCACATTGGAGTTAAGGTCAGACTATAAAATTATATGACAGCTTTTGATGTCCAGCAATGGGTCTAGTATCTGATGTCACTGCCAGAAACGACTGTCTGCTTCTCTATGATCTGGAGAGGACTACATTATAAGTCTATTTCACAAAAAGACACAAAATGGACACTAAACCATAGCCATGTAGGATCGCAAGCTAAATTGATTGTTGGGCCATCTATCCAGACGCTAATCCATCACGCTCCATTTAACGGCTAACCGGCCACGTTTGCTCATTATGATCGCGGATTCAATGGTCTTTAGTCAATAGATCTTCGAAATAGTGTTCTTCATTTCCGCGATGCAGTCACATGAATCTCTCAAAAGCTATTTGAGAATTCAATATTAATTTGAGATGAAACCCAAGGGGTGAAAATCCAAGATCAGATTTTTGCCTTCCTCTCTCTGATTCCGATTCCTTAAATCTTTCAGATACATAATGTTATCATGCATCACCGGCCATTCATCCTGCCATTATTCTGCACATGACTGGAGATGCTCAGATCTAGGGCAGGTGCAGGTATGACCGTTGAAAGGTCAGTGCATTGACTTACAGGGTAATGAGGCACAAGAAAACGGGGGCAGCTAAGAGTTTTCATTCCCCAAAAGACACATGATAGATAGTTACATGTGAATACACTGCACATGAGACCTTGAGCTTGACCTTGAGTCCTATTTGACCCCATTAGATCACAAAGAGTTATTCATAAACCACTAACAAGCATTAAAAATTATAGATTGTGGGGAAAAAATCATTCTAAGTTCTAAAAGCGATTAGAATGAAAAGTGACGGTTTTATGCCAAATAAAAACTAGAAGAATTGTACATGCAAAATAGCAATGAAAATATTTTATAAGTAATTTTTTTATTCTATTGAAGGGAAAATTTACCTTAATTTAGATTAGACAAAAATGAAGAATTAAATTCTGCAATTGCTTGCTGTTCCTCTTATCTTTTCAAACATGTATGACTTTTTTTCGTAGACACAAAAGAAGACATTTTGAGGTATGTTGGTAAACAAACATTAGTGGTACCCATGACATTGATTGGTTTTGGTTTAACATTTGTGAAAAGATACCGTCATTGTTGGATTACCAGCATTCTGCGAAAATTTTTGAAGAAGAAAGAAAGCAAAAAAGGTTTGACATGACAAGAGGTTGAGTAAATGATGACAGAATTTTCATTTTGGTTGCACATTACTTTAAGGAAGCAATTTGACAAATACTTCAAAATTCTGCTAATAAATGATCTACTAATATGACCTTTGTCAAAGATTCTTTAAGCCGTGAGGGCATAGTACCAGCAGGGGTCACTCACCCGCTGATCCCAGAGAGATCAATAAGAGCAGATTAAACACATGAATGTCACCGGTGGCATGGACTGCGCCTCCCGGTCCACGGGCCTAGCAGACAAGTCTTCCACACAGTCACCTTCAGCCTCCGAGCACCAGAGAATCAGCCCAAATTATAAATGCATGCTGTTGATGCTGTACGGTTGCTTGCTAATCCCATTATTTGAGTGCCCTTGATGTGAGGGTATTGACAAAGTGCAAAGCTTGTTATTGGATTTTGGACTTTTTTCTCATTCTCTCAAGCATTTTTTTTTTGTATTGAGACGTATTTTCTGGGTGAAAGCCGGAATGCAACCATGTAAAGTAAATGTTAAACATTTTGATTTTTGACCCCAATCTTTGCCAGCATCCTTAACATACGTGCATGTTTGTTAGTCAATCCATAAATTAAGTTACCTATGTGTCCTCATTTTAAACGCTGCGGTAAATTTGTCCTATACATGTTTGTGTGAGGGACGTAAAAGCCCTTTGGCTTTATACACCTTTACACACATCATTTATTAAGTGTCTTTCTAAAAGTGGCTCTCAATGCAGAGATGAGTTAAATAAAGGAAAGGTTGCTTAATGTAGAGCTGTGAATGTATGAATACCGGTAATATGTTTTGGGACACTTAATTATTTGCATTCATATTTTACAAATTGTAGCATATTAAACTCATTAAAATTATTATGAAAAATAACAGGAACTACAGCCACTATGGAATTATGTTAAAACTAAAAAAATTAAATAAAACAGCCCTAAGATGCCATAAAATAATTTTATAGGAGTCCCGGAATATTCTGCTGTCTTATTGGTTGTTTTTTCTTCAATATTCAGTCATTCTTTTAGAAAAGAATGTGTCATAAAACACATATATTTTTGTAAAATATAATGTTGTCCATTAAACTAATTCTAGACATTTAGGCATACACTTTCAGTTTTTCAGAAATTTTTCACACAATTGTCCCACAACTTTAGACCGATTATGTGTATTTGTTTTAAATCTTCTGCTTTATTTCTCTATCTGAGCTTGGAAGTGTGGTTTCATCACAAATAAAAAATGTGAAAGACATTTTATGATCCTATAAAATATATTTTTGCTCCAATGTTGCATCATTGCATGCTGCCACTGTAAACTAAAAGAAATCCAAAGAGACACACAAGAAAATATCTGGTCTGTTTTTGAATCTTCTATAATACGCAATAAACACTGTGCATTTAAAAATTAACTGTAACTGCATGTATGGGAGTTTGTGATTATATTATATTTTATATTCGAGTGGTTTATCTTTTTATTGCCGAAACTACAGTAGGCCTCATGATTATTCACATCTGCCCGCAGACTTATTTATGCTGGTTTATGCATGCGCTTACATACTGTACACGAGGAACTGTAAGGAAGAATAGTACATGGGGGAGTCAAAGCTTACGGCTCAATGAAGAAATATTTGTCATTCCCTACAGGAGCGCACATCCAATTAGGTGTATTCTCAAAACATCAGTAGCTTGGGATCACATGGGTCAAGATCTGTAAATGGCAAGTCAAGGCTAATTTAATTGACAAAAGGAAATATTTGTTTGGGCATTAAGTGATTGTGAGGCACTAAACACTTTGGTAAAATAGAAGAATGATAGGTTGTACTAAATCATGTTTGCACATGTTGTATAAGAACAACAGTAAAATAGTCCATTTAAATGATGGACAACTCATTTAGACAAAAATAGTCCGCATGGATTTGTGTCCATAACATTTATGTTTGTCTGCTTGGGTTTCAAATTTAAGTGGATAACTGCAGTAACAGCCTCCGATATTTTATTTCCACAGTGGCAGCTTTGGTTGGATGGAATAAAAGCAAACCAAAGCACAACTATCTGTCAATTAATGATGATTTTTGATGGCCGGCCATGAAGTGTCTAAATGGACAGTGAAAAACCTTTCACTTCAACTTTACAAAAATGAAAGCTTAAATATTCCAGAAAAAAACTGATTAAAAGTGAATTTAAAGTTATGAGATTTTTTATTTTGGCTCAAGTTCAATAGTTCACATGGAGAGGGCGCAAATTTTAACCTAAATGTATGATGCAACAGGGGCAGCGGGTTACAAGTTTATATTGCAAAAGCCATCTGAGGTTGGGGTTATACACAAAAAAAATGGGTTGTTGGAATTAGATAACTGGTTAGAGGGTTGAATTTACAAGTCGAAGGTCGCGGAGATGCCATATTAGAGACTACTGTGGCTTTTTTCTACACCTCTAAATAAGATTAACCCTGTTTTTTCCAATCACAATTCATAGAAGTGCCTTCTTCCAAACTAAGCTACCTTACATCTAGCCACTAGACTTACATAGGGCTCAACACAGACCTAGAACCGAAAGCTGTCAAACTTAGCCCGCTGAGTCACTTTCTACATCTTTTAGTCAATACCGACTCTTCTTTCTCCATTTGTCCCCCGGAATCGAGGCCATTTTATCTTCCTTTGTCTCCTTTGGCTTATAGAGTCATCCTCCAGCTGTCTGCCACCTCCAGCCCTCCCATCTAAAGAATGAGCAAGCTGTTGCTTCTTGTCACCTTCAGGGTCAAACTCATTGTCTCCTATTGGCTGACAGGCCAATGCGATGGCATGTGGCAATCACTCCTGGGAAACCACATGTTCGGTGCTGAATGCCTGTGCCATGTTTTTCAGTGGCATCGATGGCACAAATTCAGCTGGTAAAAAGGGCCAAGTTTGGCTAAACTATAATCTGCCACACATCTCGCGATATACGATTCCGCAATTTGCCATTCATTCAAAGCGCACACTCACATTAACAAACGCTAATCAGCGGAGACAAACAATCATTTGAAAAAAGGATTTGCTATTTGTTTTAAAGGATTGGCAAACTCTTGCAAACGTGTCGCATCTCAGAATCTCAGTAGGGGAGGAATCTTAGAAAACTGGAAATACCTCAAAACAAAACAAGGATGTGTTTTTTTTATCTTCATGAAACTCCTTCCAGTGCCCCCACAACTCTGTAGACTTTCCTTTCCATTGCTTTTATTACTTCAAAAATAATCACAGGTCTTCGATCATAGTACATGCCCTTCCAACTTTTACTTTTATTATGCCTTCTCACATTTCATCTATTTTTTTTAATGCAGCCATCTCTGCTTTGAAGAACACAGCCTGCTTTCTTGTGTTGAGGTATTGTTCTTTAATACAGAAATGTAGTACAGAGCAAAAGATCATCAATATTTCTTTTTATTTAAAAAATGAAGAACTGACTATCACATTAACTCACATAATCTCAAAAGCACAAGCTATTGATTTGTATGGGGTCTTTAGGTTAAGATGTTTCCCACATTGAAGTGTCAATAGATGATGGGTTTGATCAGCATTAAGCTTTGAAGAAGGACCCTTTTAGATCGAATCAAACCCCAAACCGCAATGGGATTAGAAACATGCAGTGAAAAAAGAAATAAAAAGCCTTTGGCATGGGCACCTGCAATTGTTCTCTGAGCTTTTTATATCGATCGTTTTCTAAAACCCTCATTTACATCAGTGGCTCATTAGCGCTCACTTTTCAGTGGGTTGATGCACTTTTATTGCATGGTGCCAGATTTCCTTTTGATGTGTTGTGGCATGAAATTATATTTGCATCACTCTCTGCCCTTGAAATCAAAAACGGTAAATTTTTTATCAAAAAGGAAATGGCTCAAGGGGCGAGTATGGTTCTTGCTTTTGTAAAATAATACTTATGAGTATGATGAAGGTTGCACTGATTTAAGAAATGTGTTGAGACTTGTAATATCTATATCAAGGCCTAAATTAGAAATTAAATAATTTCATTCTTAATCTTTGCATATGTATCAGCGAATACTTACTTTGAACATAAAATTCTTCAAAAATAAAATTTCGTTGTTTGGTTGAGAAAGATGTACTTTGTGTGATTGGCAGATGCTTTTAAGAATTATTGGATCCCCTTGACTACCGGAGAAGGAAAAATAAAAACAGCAGTCAAAGAATCCCCAGTCCTAAATTCTTTAAAACAGAACAAAATATTAAGTAATTTTCCCTTGTAAAGTAATCATTGGGGTAGTCAAGAATTGTTTGGTGCGAGCAATCTTGCAAATATTGTTCTCCAAAATATATATATTCTCCAAAATGTATTCAGATTTAAACCAACTCAAATGTGAGAAAATTACGAATTGTTTTCCAAACAATTCCTTTAACTTAGCTGAGATAATTTAGGTAATTTACAAAAGAATTTATACGGTAAATATAATTTGAGAATCCAAATTTAGTTTTAACGTCTAAAAGTATTGTCCAGCTGGAGGCAAATAGAACAAATAAACAATATTATAAAAATGATAAAAACTACAGAAATACAAACTGGTCAAAATGTAATTGTTGTACTGTTGTGCACACAAAGACCAAATGCTATAAAACTTTGTGCAGAAAATGTCAATAACTCAACATAAAAAAAAACAGGACCTCCCTTTACTCAGCAGACACTTTGCAGTTCTGCGACAAGGCAACATGAAAATTTATGCAAGGTTCTGTTCAAGGATGCCGTCATTCCGACTCGGCGACAAGTTGACTTAAAAAGTCAGGTGCATTTTAATACCGAAAAGCTGCACAAAAACCTGCCCATCTGTCTCCGCAAACCACATAAGCACTCCTTCGTAACCACACAAAGTGGATTTTAACTCATTCAGGTTACATTTCGAACATTTGTGATGTATTGAACATGGCCTATTTAACTTTAGATCAAACTCAGCCATAGAGCTACGAAACTGTACAGAGCCTTATTTCAAAGCAGTACTAAAAGACAAATGCTACACTGAATTGGCTCTGTTCATGCATTAAATTCCAGGGAATCCGTCCCGGCTGAATGACAAAAAGACAATTAAACTGATGAGTCAAATACTGAATATATACATTTAGCAATAGATGCCATGTGTGGTTCCTCCATAATGAATGAGGCAGAATTCTTTAGAAATAATAAATAGAAGGAAACACTGAAAGAGTCTTTGATGTCTTTGTCTCAGCAAAGCCTTTGCGTTTTATCATCAGGTACAAATGGTGAATAGCTAAAGCCCCAAATGAACAGATAAAGCTGTTAATCCGTCTCTACCCTCATCTGACAAAGTCTTAATAATGCGGATGGGGGTATCTCGAACCGTGAATAGAAATAAAGTCACACAATCTGTCTCGATGCATTCAGAAAGTCTTAGTTGAAAAGCAAGCAGAACGATATAAATGTTAATATATGAGGTGTGGGTCTTTGGCTTTGGTGTGTAGATGTGTGCCGTATGAGTCATTGCTCAACTTCATCCCCACAAAATGCCTCTAAACCTAAAATGCAATTATGTTGAAAGTCAATAATAAACCTGAATTTAATTAATCTTTCTTCCATTAAGTCGGAAATCACACAGGCATTTGGTTTAATGATGTAACCCGTATCTAGTATATTGTTCGCCTGCTTAATTTCTTCACCACCTTGTAAACAATCTCTTAATCTATGAAACTGTCAATAATTCATAGCAAACCAGACTAAATGCCGTCTTGAAAACAGGAAGACGGGCATGTGCGACTTCCTCTCATCTTAAATACAGAAGACTACATTAACATTGCCTATAGGGACGAGCTATATATCTGACATCTCTCAATATGTTGCTTCAATTATGCATGAGCGTGTTGAAAAAAATGTAAATGCGGTTCTATAAACAGGATCTGTGATTCTTTGTCGTTCATGCCAAACAGGAGATAAGCCCCATTCAGCTTGGTTAAATATTCATCGCTGTGCTTGTTGTTTCTGTGGATAGGATTAGGCACAGCATATTAACTGCCCCTTGGGGTAAAGGGACGATCAAGGCGGATGGCTTGTCGACGCTCGCGATCGCATTACTCGAACCCTAAAAAGTCACTGATGAGGCGGCCTGTTGACGGGTTCTCAAGAGGACCGTTTCATCCTACAATCCGATGAAATTCAGAGTAGAAAATGTGACTTGGTAAACTAATCCTAGATCAGTCTCGGGTTCTTTATAGTGTGTGATTTCCGTGCAACTACGGATATTAAATCAAACTGCTTAAATAATGACTATTCTATGCTCCCTTAAGCAGGCAAACAGAAGCTCCACCCCCAAATTCTTGCGATTCGTTGAGCTGAAAATGTTGGATGCCCATATAAACGCTATGTGTGGTTGTACGTTTTGGGATATTCAACCTTCCAACAACATTTTATTTAACATGGAAAATAAGGAATATGAAATATTAAAATTCAAAGGTCTGTGAATGTATTTGTTTCCTTGTATCATTATGTGTTTATTTATTTATCCTCTATTACCTGCATTTAGATCGAGCTTCATCAATTATACAAGGCTTTTTATGGCTGTACTTCATATTTTAAAGAATTACATCCATGCAGGAACATTACCATAAATAATACAACCACGCTGAGAAAAGCTAATCATTATATCAATTGGTTTTCAGGATATATTTTATTTAAAGACTCATATGGACAAAAAAGAAAAGACAAAATGTGTATGTTCTGCATTTACCTGTGGCCTGATCACCCTTAAGTTGTTCCAAACCTGCATAAGCTTGTTTGGTTGAACACAAGGGGAGATATTTAGAAGAATGTTTGTAAATGAAATTTCTGGGGCACCTTTGACTACAACAGAGTTGGTAAATTGTTAGCTAGTCCTTTTTTGCATACTTTAAAATATATTATTTTGTTTTCAACAGAACACATAAATGATAAACTACTTTTTCCTCTATAATAGTCAATGGTGCTCCGGGAATCTTAGTTGCTAGCATTCTTCTAAATGTCTTTTCTTGTATTTAAGCAAACAAATACATTTATACACGTTTAAAGAGTAAGGGAGAATTATGACCGAATTTTTATTTTTGAGCTGGACTATCTCTACTATGCATAAGTTTGCATGCAAGTGATGCCGAGAAACAAAAACAGACTACCTATGATCTAACCAAACAGTTCTCAATAGCATTTGACCTTGAACTTAACAACATTTCTCCTCTGCTCTTAAACCAAACAAGTAGAAGCAAACCCATAAATAAAACTTGGGCAAAACCTTTCAAGAGCTTCATCTGTTAAGCAAAGTGGGCAGGTGAGACTTTGACGGGTGAATGTGTCTCAAGGAGACAGACTAGGGAAGGTGGGCATTAAGGTGTCAGAAACTTTCAGTACCAAACTATCATTCACTGACGGCAATAAAGTTTCAGTTAGATAGAATCTAGCATTAAGGACTTTTAATTCAACACAGTTCAGAAGACAATGTTAAAATGGTGCTTGGTAAAGTGCAAAATGTTTCGTACAGTTTGTCAAAACATGATACTGAAAAGCACTGCTCTTACTTTTTAGAAAGATCTTTTCTTCTTAAAGTTCCTGTATGCAAGTATATTATTGTGTGTTGCAGTCAAGAGAGACCAGTGTCTTGTAGCACAATTCAGGATGAAATGTTCAGATCAAGCATACTTTTGAAACTGCATATTCAATACACAAGTAAAACTTAAACATTACATTTGTATATGACATAACATATGCATTAAAGGGAAAATCCAATGTAAAACAAATATCATGTCATCATCTACGCACCGTCTTATCATTTCAAACCTGCAGGACTTTCTTTCTTCTTCATTAAGCACAAGATGTTTTGAAAAATGTTGGTAACTAAGACTATGTCCCCTATTGATTTGGATGAGTTTTCTGTCCATAAAATAAATGTGACTTTTGGTTACCAACATTCTACAAAATATCTTTAAGTGTTTTGAAGAAAATTTCGACATTAGTCCTGTGTAAGACAACTAAAACTTAAACCTCATATGTTTTGTGTATGACGTAATTTATGCATTAACATATAAATTCAGTTTAAAAATATTAACACAAAGAATATATTTTGCAGAATGGTAGCTGCCATTGATTCGTTTTCTATCCATACATCAGATTTTAATTTCAGTTACCAACATTCTTCAAAATATCTTTTTTGTGTTTTGAAGGGGGAAAAAAGTCTAAATTATAACAGAGATTAAAAAAATAGATGTGAAATGTGTGTGCATGTATTTACTTGCTCTTTCGGAATAAAGTGCTGTTAATTCATACTGAAAACAGTGCAGACGTATATAACTTCCTACCCACCAATAACAATATGTCAATCTAGGTATTTAGCTGAATCATGCCATAAGTTTGGAAATGGTGAGCTTATTTGGCACTGGCATAAGATGACATTTTTGGACTTTTTCCTAGACATCCACTTCTATTTGTTCTCTAAAGAGAAGCAGAGCTTGCATCAGCATTGTTCCACCCCTTGAGCGGGGCTGGAGTCCAACACGGGACTGTGCAACAGGCAAAAAAGAGAAAAAAGAAAGTTGTACATCAAAATGCCTGAAAGGTATTCATTTTACTGTTGTGCGACTGAAAAAAGCTGAAGGTATTTCTGTAAGAGAATCCTTGGAGAAGCCATTGAAGAACCATCAGGCTATTCCACGCATCTAAAATTAACATTTCTAAACATAATATCCACCGGTTATTAAAGTCTTCCTTAAAATAGATCAAATAAGCAGCTATTTTTTATTTATTGGTCGGGGTATTTGAGATTCAGGTAAACAACAAATAATTCATGGCAGATTGGAGCTCACTCCAAATACTGCATGTCAAAACTGTATTAAAGATGCCTCTCCAGTGCTTCCACTGCAGAGAAAAGTAGAAAGTCTTCATAAAACATAAGCTTTGCTTCCGGTTACAGGAATGAATTAATAACAACATTTTTAGTTATTTAAAATCCGTTGCTATCAGCAGTCATCACTATAAATTAGTTCATTCATAACGAAACCAATTTATTTGTGCCATGAAATATAACTCATTAAATATGTGCTTCACTCCTTTTTTAAATCTTGCAAAGAAAAACGATGATTAACTTTACACTTTTTTTTCACTGGTATGTAGTATGCACATTTTGAAAATATGCAGGTTTGGTTCAAACATAAAAAAAATTAAGAAATAGTTAACCCCACAATGAAAATTTTGTCATTTCATTCCTGTATGCCTTTTTTTCCGCAGACCATATTAAAAGATATTTTGAAAAATGTTGGTAACTGAATATAAACTTCTTATGTATGGACACAAAACCAATGCAGGTAAATCCAATCTTCCAAATATCCTCTTTTCTGTTCTGCAAAAAAATTAAATTCATGCAGATTTAAACTAACAAGTGGGTGAGTAAATAATGACATAATTATTATTTTTGAATTAGGTTAAATGACCCTTGAAATTTCTAAATGGGTTTGCCCACATTTGACCCAGCCATAGATTATCCCAAACCAGTTTTTTGAGTTTACCTTGTTGTGAGCATCTTTCTAAATACGGAAGTTTAGGTCTCCCTATATCTCATTGTTATGTTTTTGTGTTGAATTAAAGGGCATGAGGGGGCAGTAATACCTTAATTAGTGTAATACAGTAATCACATCAGCTAAAGACGGCAGTGGGAGCAGAAACAGATACAGGGAGTAATTATCACCTCACTCTTTAAATGATGATGAATGTATCATGGGCTGCCTACACTCATGTGAAGGAAAACACCGAAGGCAGTAAAAGTCTGTGGCATATGGCACAGCAGAACGTGTTAATAAGTCACTGAGATCTTTAGGAGATCTACTGTAAGCAATCAGGCTAGTTAGGGAAAATATGACACACTTTAGCATCTCACTTTCCTTCACATCCCTACACACGTACACATATGCACATTTAATTTCTTTTTGTGATCTCACAACCACATGAATCATCTTATGGCCAATGATTTGTATTATATTTAGTATAATTTATATCAGCATAATCTTACACTTACAATTCATCATACAGAGTTTGAATGCTAGTTTAAATAATACTAAATATACCGTTAATTTGATATGTATTTAAGAAAGGGGGTCCTAACAAAAGGGTTCATCACATTTGGGGGTCCTTGGCATCGTAAGTTTGAAAACTCCTGGCCTAGACACCATTGTGTAATTAGGGATAATCAATACAGGACTATTTTAAAATAGAAATTGCACAAAAATTGCCAAACTTTTGGGGCTAGAATTAAATGGCTCACCAACACATAGGAACCAGAGACTTTCCCATGCACAAATCTTGCAGTTCTCTGGGTATCAGGTGAATTTTTGAACCTTGGAATGAGCCCGCTGTGGCAATCTCCTCTGAGATACATATTAACCTCATTGTGCTGGCAGGCCTCCCATCTGAGATTATCCAATATGGCCATTGCTGCACTGCATAATTAGCTCAGATGGTTCTTCATGATGTCCTCTGTTCTCAGGTGCAAAGAACATGTGATAAATGGCTGTGGTCCATCCGTTAAATGATAGGTACATGCAGAAATGGATTGCAGCGAATTACATACTGTCCTACAAGCGAGATCTTTAAAAGCCACGGCATAAATCAACATCATTATGGCTATATGGTGTAGAACCAAGTTAATGGAAAACAGATAACATCTTGATGTGTGACATTCCACATTAAAAATGAAAGAAAGCCTTGCTCTTTCTTAAAGACAGCGGGATTCTACGTCAACGTCAGCAATACCAAAACTGAAACTATAACATTTTGAGGGAGATTTACAACCTAGAAACTACCCACCTAGTTTAACTTTTATGTAATAGACACAATTTTGCCAGACTTTTAATAAAAAATTAACCAGACAGCTATTTTTATTTAATGGGGCTTAATGAGCCACCTGTTCTATACCTGAGAAGTTGGATGCCACACACAAAAGGAAACTGTTGCATACCTGTCAGTTATGTAACTAAAGTAAAAGAATAGTTATATCAAATCAAAATTAATGGAAGAAAAATACATTCATCAAGTGACACAGTCGGACCACCAGTGCTGTGAGGACAACAGTGTGAGGACAAAAAAACAGATAGTGATGTTATGTGATCATAACATTATTTCTTGATTGAATCAAAATATTACCATTATCACACATAATTATTTAATTTTTTTTCAATGTTCGAGTCTGGAGCTTTCACAGACAACTGGCAGACTGAGGTGAAGTGACACAATTGTGCTTCAGAGAAGGCTCATCGATGTGATATAGACTGTAATAATGAATATTCATTCAACAATGATTTTACTGCTGTTCTGCTTATACAAGAGACAACAAAGAGCACAGAAGCAGTGACTCTAAGCTTGTTCTCTTTAAATTATTAGGTTCTACCTGATCTGTGCTGTGCACATACCTATTTAGAAACTTCTTTTAGAAAACAAAAGAGTTTTATATACAAAGTCAAAACTAAAATCAAAAACGTTTAAGCTCTTTGTCTAAAAATTGATCAGAATGGAGATCTATCTGTCTATACATCTATCTTTCCATCAGTATATATCTACTGTCACTGTTTCAATCCATGAGTCCATCTACCTCTACTGTCTCTACCTCTAGCCATCTACCCGTCCATCCATCCATCCATCCATCCATCCATCCATCCATCCGTCCATCCATCCTCCCACCCAAACATCCATCCATCCATCCTCCCACCCAAACATCCATCCATCCACCCAACCACCCACCCATCTCTACTGTTTCTATCAGACTCAGTTTTACTGACAAGTGTGCTTTACACACACCCAAGGAATTTGTCTCTACTACAGGAGCTTCCAGTATATATTTAGTGTAACGTGACAAATGACAAGACACAGGTAGCAAAAATACTGGAAAATAAATATAAGAAAAAGACAACAAACAATAGACATCTTTATCCACCAATTGCTTCTACAGTATCTGTATCCACCCATCCATCTCTAGTGTATCTACAGTATTTGTATCAACCCATCCATCTCTACTGTATCCATTTCTATCAATCCATTAACCCATCTCTACTGTATGGATCCACCCTTTAATCCATTCATCATTACTGTATCATTTTTAATCCATTTTTCATCTATGTATCTATTTCTGTTAAGCCATCAACCGACATCTACAGTATCTAAATCTATCCATCTATCCACTCATTTCTACTTTATGTATCTATATCCATCCACCTCTAATGCATCTATCTCTACCCATCCTGTCATCTCTACTGTACATCAGTCCATCCATCCATCCATCCATCCATCCATCGATCAACCCATCTCTCCTGTATCTATCTCCACCCATGCATTCATCCATCTTTACTGTATCTATTTCTATCCATCCACCAATATTTACTGTATTTATCTGTATCAATCCATCCATAATTTATATCCATCTCCGCTGAATCTCTATCCATCCATGTCCACTGTATCGTTCTCTATTCAGCCATTGATGCCTACTGCAAATATATTTGTCTATCCATCCATTGTGTCTATGTATTTACCCATCCATTCAATTATCTGTACTGTATCTACCTGTATTCATCTATCCATTCATCCATCCATGCATCCATCCATCCATCCATCCATCCATCCTTCCATCTATCCATCCATCCATCCATCCATCCATCCATCCATCCATCCATCCATCCATCCATTTATCCAACTATGTCTATATCTATATCTTGCCATGCATTTACCCATCCACCCGTCTCTACTGTATATATGTGTAGTGATACTTTAAACATCTTTTAGAGAGAATAAAAAGTATTCTCAACCACAGGTGGATGTTTAATACTCTGTTGAACCCTAATTGAATCCCATTTAGAATAAAAGCAAATCAATTGCATTAGGAAAAGGCAGATAGCACAGCATATGAAAGTGAGTGTCAAGGGGCTAGAAAACCTGGCTTTGGCATTGCCCGGTCTGCAAAAAAAGCTGCCACAGATTAAACACAGTCCCATCACACTAGGAGTCCAAGAGCCAAATCCCCTTTTCCCAGCGACAGCCTGTGTCTACATTTGCTTTTATTATCTCTTAAGAAACTTGTGAACATTCCAACTATGAACAATCCACAGTAGAAAAGTCAGTAGTAGAGTCTGATTCATGACTCACTAATATTATTGGTCAACATTTACATAGCTTTGGCCAGAAGAGAGGGGAGATGCACTAAACAATCAAATAGGTGCCAAAAGTGCACAGCCCACGGCAAAAATACTACACTTAAGAAGGATGCGGATGTCAGCTCCAATTTCAGAGGGCTGCTCAAACCGGTGCGGGATTGATCAGGGATTTACGTCCTTAAGCAGGTGGTCCCTATGGTTGTCAAAGTCAGACAGGAAGAGGGAGGGATGGCAGGATTGCTTCAGCCCACAGCGAATCTAAACTCTTTAATAAAAAAAGACCCTGTCAAAATTAAAGTCTAGCACATCAAAAGCCCGTCATTAGGGCTCACAGCCTCCGTGTCAAATTATCAGTTTTAATGCTCCCTGAGGAATTCCATCCAACAAAGGATAATTTTAGCTTTCCTACAATTCTAGGCCTTTTGGAGGATTGGAGCACAACTCTATATGGAGAATGATGCACTTCATTAGTCGGTCTGCATTTCATCGCTATTATCAGAGGTGTTTGAAAAGTTTGATGTGGGGTTTTTTTCACTACACCAATGACCTTTAAAGGCATAGGCTTCATGCTGTGGTTTTTGGACTTGTTTACTGTCAAAGCATGCAATGATCTAGCTCATCCAAAGCCAAATCCTGAATTGACCCACTTCAACAGATGATGTCATTTAAAGACACTTAAAATTGTACCCTCAGCCATTACATCACGACTCATTCCAGTCGAGTTAACCAGTCTGTTATCCTTGACCTCTTGTGGCCAACACCCACTTATTTACTAACGCTTATTTATCCGTCCCATAAATTTACTGGCCCAAATTACCCCACTTAATATCTTAATAAAACATACAGAGAGCTTGACTGGAAGATCTCCAGACTTGAAACGGTTTGCGTCTCGGCCTCAAAAGGCCGCAGTGATTTTGTTGACCGAGGCAAGGGATTTGTTTTTATTGAGGGAGCTCCTCTGCATAACCGAATGCGCCTAGGAAATGTAAAAATGTCAAGTTTCTGGTGCTCCCTAACTCTCTAATGAGATTATTTTGACGATAAACAAGCCTCACATCACTGTGCAGTGGTGCGGCTTGGGCGATGGCGGTTTTGTGTGCTAATGCCCGGGCTATGAGTTGTCGGCTCGGCTACTTGTGCAGCAGTGTTATCATGCCTATTTCACGCCTTGACACCACAGGCTGACCAACTGTGCCAAAGGCACCAGGGTGTGGAGATATGCTCAACCAAGCAATTTTGAGGATAATATTAAAACGGTTCTTCCAACCTTCGTTCAAAACGGCTGAGAGAACCCGTATTTGTTTCAGTCAATTCTTTTATTCCAAACTGCTGAATATGCAACACTTTTAGATTTGACTTAAAAATAGACTGTAGCAGCTTCCTAGAGTTATGGTGTAGTGTATGTTTATGGATAATACAATTTTAAATGATCATCATCAAGATAATATATGCAATAATATTAACAACAACAACAACAACAACAACAGTAATGTTGTTATATAAATATTATTATTATTATTTTACTTATCATTATTATGGTTAATATTATTATTATTATTATTATTATTATTATTGTTGTTGTTGTTATTATTATTATTTTCTGAATATTATGTTTTTAATTCAAACAACTCAAAGCATCCATAATACAACATTTTTAACGGCATGTCATTTGTATTAAAATTGGTATTAAAACTATGAATAATACTATTTTTTATCATATTTGTTATTGTTGTTGGTATTAACATTAAAATTAAGCCAACAACTATGGTTTTTATTCAAACAACTCCAAGCATCCATTAAACAACCATAGTGCAAAATACCAGAGGACCGCTAAACATGTTTTATCTCCACTTCAGTTTTTAGACATGCATACATTATAGAATTTTAGCATAACATTGACATTTGCGGAAGCAGTATTTTAAAGGTCCCCTGACATAAGATTTTAAATGGATTTTTCTCTAAATCTAAAACTAATGGTAACTATAAATTGCATGGATAAAATCATTTCAGAGATTCTTTTAAATAAAAAACTATTGAATACACTTTGCTCATAAAATTAGAAAAGGGCAGACACATCTAACATTTTTGTCAAGATAACTTGCAGAAATGAAAATAATATTTTCTTGAATTTTCAAAATCTAAACATTTTAAGATGAAACAAGCTTAAACATGCATTACAAAGTATCATTTCATTTTTTTTAAAAACATTTTAAACATCATGTAGGATTCTATGCTTTAACAATCAGACATTATTTACACATTAAAAAAAATATTTTAAGGCATCAGATCAAAGATGCAAAGGGCAAAAAACACTGCGTTTTGTACCTCTATACCCCACTGGGCCAGGTTGAAGAGACACATTTTAGGACCCCAGGCTATTTTCTATTCAAGCACAGTTGGCTTTGCAATTTGTCTCCAACCAAAGCAAGCATGATCCAGACACTGTCATTTTCCCTCTTCTATTAAACACGCTGGAGCAGAAACCAGCGCTGACTGTCTGTGGAGCAGTTCTTATTTCAGAACGGTCATGGCTAATGCACATTATAATTGGTATGAACAGCAAACAATAAATCTTGATGCATTTGCAACAAAAACAGAGTCTTGAGTTATCTCTGCTGCACGTTTCTATGGTCATCGAGTTAACCGAGGACTGGAAACCTGCTTTAAAGTCACAGTCTATTTGTATGATTCTGTCCTTCAACCCTTTGTGTCTTTAAATGAAAAAAAACTATTATATGCAATACAAGGGGAGAAAAGAAACATGGAAATATAAGCTTTGCTACCAAATAAAGGATGATGCGGTTCTAAAAAGGCATCGAAATAAAAGGTTATCTGAGGTGCTCTCAGTTGAGCCATTTTTTATCAAAAAAAGACAAAACTTACTGGCCTCTAAAGCGGCCCTTCGATTCACTCACACATGCATGCTCGCATACTCATGCAAACCCGCGCACATAAACACAAGCAAACAGACACAAGGACACTTGAGCAGATGGAAACATCAAAGAGACCCATGCAAATAAACAGGTGACCGGAAAGCACGCACGCTTGCAGTGTATTGGTCATGCACGTCACATGGAGAGCTATCTGACTGCTGCTTACCTCTGCAGATGGGTACTGGGAAGTCCCAAACGGCTGCGTTGCCTGCGTTAGTCACGCAGGTGAGTTGAGGATGGCCATCCAGGACATAGCCAGTTACGCAGCTGTATCGTATTTTGTCGCCCACGTTGAAACGTGTCCCGTACAGTATGCCTTTGGGAGGAATGCCTGGGTTCCCACAGGAACTGCTCTGCAATTCTAAGAGGGAAAAGTTGTTTTGAGCATGGCATTCGGAAATGATGTCAATGTCATAGATTTGATTAGTGACAGGTTACCAAGAAATACTGAGAATTCAAGGACAAAGCATGGACATTAAATTTGAATCATGAGTTGTTTAAATGCCAATTTATGCATTGTATCCTGGTTCAATCTAACCCAAGGACAGTACCGTGATGGTTAGAATTGAGTGTGGCCTACGGACTTGTTTAAAAGATGCGGAATGAGGAAAATACAGAAGAAACGACTGAAGTTATACCTTTGTACATTGATCGAGGTGTTATACGTAAGGTCTTGGTGGCAGCCATTTTCCTCGCAGTGGAACATATATTCAGTCTGACATTCAGAAAGTTAGATGAACCACTCTTACAATAGAGGCCTATTTACCCTTTTATGTTTCTTATATTCTTTATGGACGTTAAACGTCACTGCTTATTGAGTTTGGACCGCCAATGAACATTGCACAGGGAACCAGAGACAAATCTGAGTTATATATTTCTCTGATATAAACTGTGAAAGGGATTAGAATGAACTTCAGATATGGGTTCAACTTCCTTGATCCAAATTTTTAATCGTGAAACTATACTCTTTTGAGCATGATAAATGAAGTCATAAATTTCATAAATTTGGATGCTATGGGCAGCCCTGTGTTAGAGGATAAGCCTCAGTTTAATAAATCTAATGAATTATTATTAGTGATGTTTTGAGGAGTAACAAAAACAGGGTTTATGAAGTACGATTATTAACTTTATGGCTTTAAGCAACAGAGCAAGACATTAAGCACACAAAGGAAACGAAATGTCTAGACTTAGAAAAATGTTTTTTTACCATTGTTTATATAATCAAATTCCCATTAGTTTGCAGCTTTTTCATATACATGACACTACTATTAATCTTCATGTTTTGTTTTCACATTCATATAAATAATATTATGTACATGTTTTCAAAATATTTGTAAAAATGATAAATGGCTTCATCTTTAACAAATTGGCAAACTTTGGTTGGTACTTTTAAGAGAGACTTACAATGTACCCATTATTCTTATTTTATGATCAAATTGTTGAGTATTAGTATCAGCCTTAATGAGCTGCACATTGCGCTGGTACTAAAATAGAGAGAGGTTCCATTGTACAGTAAATTACAGATAATAATGCTGGAGATCTTTAAAACCCAGCATTGGGTCCAAAAAAATGGCTAAACTCAACAGTTGGCTAAAAATTAACCCAGTGAATGTTATTGACCCAATAAAAGGTTAAACAGCCCAGCATCGGGTCAAAAAGTTGGGTTGCATTAAGTAAGTTAATGTTTATTATTTAGCCGACATTGCGTTAAAAAATAGTTCAACCCTTAATTGATTCAGTGATTGTTAACAACCCAGACATAGGTTAAAACAACCTAGCATTGACTCAAAACGTTGCTAGATTTAAACCCAACCGTTGGGTTGAATTAACCAATTAAATGTTCATTAACGACCAATGGGTTAAAACAACCCTGCACCGGCTAATTTACAACCCAATGATTGTAAGTCCCTTTTTAAATCCATGCTAAGACTTTTAAACAATTATTCAATCAATTACAGTCGCTTACAATAAATAACTTCTTTATTAGGACTAGAAACAAGTGGAATGAAAGAAAAGCACATTACAGCATTATTTTCCAAAAGAAATGAAAATCTTTCAAAAATAACATATGTTGCCATTATGTCTTTAAATGAACAAATGCAGCTTTCTCATAATGAGCAACATATCATGTTGACTTTGAAGCACTGGTTTCCCAGAATAAGAAGAGACGCACACACATACATAGGCTGCTGAACAAGCCCAGAGTCATATCCCTGTCGCCACTTATTCGCTTGGCAACTCCTCATATTTAATATCACTAATTACACACTCACAGAGGCAACAAAACGGGATGAAATGAAAAGACGGACACCATCCCGTCACCCGACATGCACCTGTCTTGTCAAATCTCCGGCCTCTGATCCCAGAATGTCATGGATGGATGGTTTAAATATCTTGAGGTGATGCCTGGTGCGTAAATTACACAATAAGAATGTCTCCCTACGCGCTCATCACATTGATTATAACCTGCAGAGGCCTGATTCGCATGTAAGAAATCACAGTGTCAGAAACAAGCATCCAGCCGCCATTACCGCGCTGGATATGAAAAAGCGTCACTTTGGAAGGATTAAATAAAAAAGGATAAATGTGATCATCTTGTGTCAGCAGAACAGGCATTTGAAGCCCTTGAGGGCTGTCAATTTTGCCATTTAGAGCCGTGATGGATCACTTGCATTTGTCATTGAGGCCGACGGGAATATCAATGAAAGGAAAATGAGAGATCTGGCACATCAATGGAAAAGACAACCAAACCAGGTAACTGTCCATACAGCTTTTCTGTTATTTTCAGCAAGTACGTGCTGAATGTACTATAGTATTCTACAGTGAATTTGGACTTTTATAAAACATATATTCAAAAACATTTTTTACATTGGAGGACCTAATAATTTGCATACCTCAAATTTTGGCACTACAAAGATTTTCAAAAAGTTAATTGTGTTTTTGCAAAGCAGTATTTCATTAATATTTCATAATTTATATCAAATATACCTATTGTGTAGCTACTTAGTTAAAATCTATTAAATGCTGTATTTTATGCTATTTTACCCATAATTCTTAAAAAAAAGTTGTTTAATAAAAGTCTTTTTAGTATATACTTTGAAAATCAAATGTGCTTATCATGAATCAGCTGCTTCTTATTTTCCATAAAGCCTTCCAGTCAAAGCCAAATCCAAAACACCTTTCAGTATAATTTGGCAAAGGTTACAAATCTTCCTGTAATCTCCCTGATAGGTCCGAGTGACACAGAGACACGCCCCCGAGGAGAGTCCGGCTTTTTCCGCACAGAAGCTGGGCGAGCAGACTGACAGGGGGATAACATCTAAGCTTATTAATGCCCTTCACCGACCCATCGCTATCCTCTCCTCAGCACCCCTTAAGAGTTTTTGCGAAAGATCGCCATTGCCTTTCAATGCTGGTAAATTCAGCATCAAGTTCACTTGTAAAACGTCATACAAAAATGCATTTTACTTGAAGGTACTGCAGCACTTCAATTGTTTCCTCTTTTCTACAAAGAAGAAACGTCCTGAAGAAACAGAGCATCTTTTGAGGCGTCTCCTAGATGCGTGTAGTCATGTAAAAAACATGGCAACATTTTGAGAAACCCTTGCCAAAGTCATGTATTGTTAGGAAGTATTGTTACTTATTTTATGTGACAGTGTTATACACGCGAACAGTACCCCTGGGATCTTCTTATAACTTCCGGCAAACTTGCTTAACTGTGACTTCTGAGATTTAGCAAAGAACATCTCAGTGAACAAAAGTACTTTGCTATCACAAAGTCACTGATTTCAATTAATATTTTAACAGTGAGGAGGTAAAACAACTCTGAAATTGAAAACACTAAAAATCCTGAAATATAAATGAAGAATAATTGCTGTCTTGGCATTTCTAAAATGTTCTTAACATTCCAAGGTTTTCAAATAAATCAAGTCTACAGCAGTATTAGCCTTTTTCACTGTGAGATGGTCCACATATGAGATTTAAGTCAACTAAAAGGTATAGTTATCCCAAAAATTCAAATTCTGTCACGAATCTGTATACATATTATTCTTTGGTTGAACACAGAGAAAAGTATTTAGACAAATGCTTGCAACAAGACTCGTGGACCAGTCCTGGTCAATGGGGTCCAAAAAGCATACGAACAAAGAAATCCATACAGATGTGGAACATTTTAAAGGTGAGTAAATAATGACAGTATTTTTTTTTTATGGGTGAACCATTCCTTTAAAGGTCGAAAAAGGTGGATTGGGAAATGGGTTTAAAGCTGTAGAATTAGCTGGCTCTCTTATCACCAGACCTCCATTCTGGCTGGTCATTTATCAAAGTCCTGACATGTAACGCTGGGGCTGGACTTTACAGCTTGGACTCTCGGGTGACAGGGCATTTCCTGCCCTAAATGTTCTATCTTTTGTACCAGTTAATATGTGGTCCATCGATTGCATAAAAACTGGATGTTCTTATGCATGTTTTTTGTTAGGATGAAACTTTGGATCTAGAAAAATTAAGAATAATTCTTTGGTATATAGGTGGGAGGACAGTGAAGCATATGCTTGCAAAACGTGACTAGTTAACTTTGGTCTTTAAAAAGAAAATCAGCATGTTGATTCTTAATAATATAGAGAAGTATTAATGTTTGGAAGAAAAGCATTTGAGCAAAACACGACTCATACATAGTTCAACAAGTACTTTTCTGCATTAAAACAAGAACATTTTACAGCTTTATTGAACATTCCCCATCCAATCTGTCATGTGTCAAACCTAATGATAGCTCCGCCTCAAACTCACACCATTTGTTGTCTTTGTTGCTATTCTAAGATCTTCCATGTGCTTAAGTAATATTATTATATAGAGCCACAATGTTTACAATATAAAGGTAAAACAATTGCATGTTCTTGACATTTAAATGGTGTTTGTATGTTCATGTGTTTTTGTAATGTGCTTTATGCCAAACTATGTGCAAATTTAATATTACCAAACCCAATTACAGTTTAAAAATGTGATTTGAAAGGATCCGAGATAATCAATCAAACCAATAAACCAATAACCAATAAAATTAATTTATTTGATAACGTGGATTGGCAGTTTAAGGCAAAAAAATGCAAGGATAATGCATAGATTAGTGTGATTGGGTGAAAGTGGGGCTAATTTGCATATCCATGCATATGTGTTTACATAATGAAGGTGTACATTCAAGCTTTTTAAAAACAGGAAAAAGGCATGTAAATATATAATTAGGAAGATCACCGATCACAAATTACTATTTTAACATAGAGTTAAATTGATCGAACACGTGGGGGCTTTGAATTAGAGAATTTTTGCAAGTGAATTGGATTCAAGCAATTATTTTTTACAATGTAACAGAACTCACTTTAAGTTAAACCACACATTCGCTGAAAAAAAATATTTTTAAGGCACCAGCAGCCAAAACTGAACATAAAGAAAAGCTTTAATCGCATCTTTTAACATCTCTTACAATTACCCACGTGTCCTCTTAAAAACTACTCATGCACGCTAAAACAAAGACGGCAATTTTCACAAACAGCTGTCTTTTCCCATAATCACACTGAACTTCTCAAGAGAGCTTGACGGTATCCCCAAGCTTTCGTGTGACAAGGTCCAAGAAGACTCAACTTCAACGTGCCGACACCATGCGAGAAAAACAAACATCTTAACCCTGAGGGCGAAAGAGTCTGTCATCCAACAGCTAAAGATGAACAGAAAACAACTAGAAGCCTTCCAGAGGCATATAATTTCCGATGCCCTCCCGCTGCCCGACGCATTAGCATCCCAATTTAGCTCTAATATAGCCTGAGCCTTGTGCCGGAGGGACGACTTTATTACAATGTGTCGCGACCTCGCCTCGGCGCCCCCTTGCTTATAAATTATTCTCCTTTCGGGGCAGAAAAGGAATTCACCCATCCACTCACAATCCCCCGGGAAAATAAGATCTTTAAACTCGTTTCCATTAGCCAGGCAGGAATGAGTGTGTTGGCCGCGTCGTTCAGTTCTGGAAGAGGTATAATAGAGATTTTCTCTTTTCATTATCACAATTATGACTCCATCGCCGGGAGGAACATCACTGTTTCCGGCCGGACATGGATCCTCTCACACAGCTGCTTGGCTGAGATGGAAGTTGACTGGGCATGATTTTGGCCCCAAATAAAAAATACGGGTATAGGCAGACAGAGGACAGCGAAAAAAGTGAAAACGAGAAAAGAAGCCTGTCAGGCACACTTTCAATCATACTTCATTATTGAGACAGATGATCCAAGTGCAAAGAAAAAATGAAGGAGGTACTCAAAGCCTGACCAGAAGTATTGGGGTCTATAATGTGGTTTTAGCTCCTTCGAAGGTAAGCAACAAAACATGATTCATAACCTCCAACTAGTTTTTGAAAAAGGGCCAATTCACACTCTATTCTCAGATGGTCCATCTGACAATACATCATCCCGCTGGTCTTGAGGGTTATGATGCTTTCAAAATGAACTCATTTAGAGTAATCCTAACTCTTCTTCTTAAGAACAGTGTTCCTGTTCATTCCTATTAATTAGTATTGAGTTTGTGACATGTCAAAGGTCACGTATGGAAAGGCATAACAGAAGGAAATGAAAGCCCACTGTGCCTCAAAGACTTTGTGTAGCCGTGTTTGTCTACATGTGTGGCATGTAGCATGTCTACACTATACATTCTTTTGGGTTATTGAGAATGTGACTTGTGTAATATGCTTCTCATGTCTATTCCCATCCATCAAAATAACACACAAGCCTTTCTTTGATAATGAACAACACGTAAAACCATAAAGATCAGTTAAAAGCATATATATATATAGAGACTATAACCATGTTCATTATTTCATCGCAAACAACTCGGCAACACAGTTTCAGAAACTTCGACGGATATCTGACCGTACTGTCACCAAAGATACCCAAAGATCAGCCACTGCTCATTTGCGTATCGATCGCGACGTGCACCCGTATGGAAGATATGTGCTTGTAGGTGTGGGCTAGAAGAGACAAAGGGGTCTCAGCATCAGCGGTCTATCTCTAGTTTTTCTTCCTTTGATGCTCATCTAAAAGAAGTTGGGGCTTTTTGATCAGACCTCGGCGCGGACGCCTCCGATTGCCTCTCATCTTAATTGAGGAAAGCTTTTTTGTGCTCTGCGTAGGTGTAATTAATTTATGGGGGGAAATTAATTATTGTTGCTTCTCCGAGGGCTCTGAATAGAAAACATTTTTCTCTCCTAATTAAAAAGATAGAGTATCATTTATGACTAAATGGAATCATCGTTGGCAGATTACTTTTGACCTAAGTTTAAATGGAAATTGATACGCGGTTCATCTTAATATGATAAATTGTAATCAAGACTCTCGGTTTGCTTGGAACAGTTCTGCTTCTGCTATTTTGGGATCTTTAAAAGCCTTGAGGAAACGTAGGGTGATGTGGGGAGGATTTATCAAATTACAACAACCTTTTGTAAGACTGCATGATATCGGATAACGGTGCTTTAACGTTTGAAAAATAATTCCATTCCAACATTTGTTATGCAAATTTGTGTCATATAGACAGAAATGAATAATTAAGGAATTGTTCTTTTGTTTAATTCTATCATAATATATTCCCTCTCAGGTCGTAGCTCAGTAAGATAATCCTAAATGACGTGACGGATCAGTGTCCAAATTTAAATGACAGACTATGAGAATATTTTAATGTGAATTATTAGTGTTTGACATAATTGAAGTAACACTCAACCTTTTTTGGAAATAGGCTCATTCTTTTACTCCCCTGAGTTCTAACATTTTGAATTCCATTCAGCAATTCTCCTGTTCTGGCGATATCACTTTTAGCCTAGCTTAGCATGGATCATTGAATTAATAATCATCCTATTAGACAAATGGCATAGCATTCAAAAATTACCAACAAGTTTTTTGTCCTATTTAAAACTGGAATTTTCTGAAGTTATGTTGTGTATTAAAACAGCCAGTAAAGTACAGCTGCGATTTTCTAGGATGATAACAAACTGCACTTTTCCAGCATAATAGTCATGGAAGTTTGCTGCTGTAACATGGCCCAAGCAGGCGCAGTAATATCAAACAGCACTTGAAATTGGAAGCAACCTAGAAAACTTTTGGACACACAACCAATGTCAAACATTTTTGGTTTGCCAATGTTTTTTCAAAAAACTTACTTTTTTGTTCTGTGGCAGAAAAAGGTTTAAAAAGAGGTTGAAGAAATGATAAAATAACTTTTAGTTTATGGTAAACTATCATTATAACAAGTTGATATCAAAAATTTAAATTGTAGTAACAAACCTTAAAAGTTATATATCAACAAGTCAGAAACATATATATAACACATTTGAGTAAAACAGGGATCTCAATTTTCTTAGCCTTAGATGTCATGTCTCTGGACCGCTGGCTGAACGGCTGATGCATAAGGAACACTATTCTGGAAACACTTCAGCATAGTCGAGTCGCATCTGAGATATCTGGGAGAGGTGCTGTTTGGTTTTACATTGATTGTAATAATTATTCATCATAATCATCTAAACGCTAAATTCTTAAAGTATGCAAGGTTCATAGCATAAACTCATGAACGTTGTTGCAGTTAACTTTAGACACGTCAGTGAATGCACACTGGTCTGTTACTGTAGAGACATTTCCAAGTCTCGAAACATGACGCGGCACAAAATGAAGTGTGATTGGTTGAACCACCTGTCAGTCATTGATCATCTAGGGCGGACCTTGGCCAACAAAAGCGGCCATAAGTTCTAGGTCTGTCTTCATGAGACTATGACCTCAATGGCTGTATCTGCGATTACTTAAAGTATATTAAAATGATGAAATCTTTCCTTTTGATTTTCCATGTTTAAGAGGTCCTATGTCACTGAGCCCAGAAAGTAGATGAAAGCTGTCAGAGAAACATCACTACACTTCCAGCACTCGTGTTGTCTCAACCTTCAGTCTCTTTATAGCAGTCCACTTCTCGTGTCTCATGTGCATTACAGCCCCAACCTTGTTTGTTTGTTGTTTCCTGCTGGAAATCTCAGCCGTTCTCTTGAGGTCTCTCTGCTTTCACTGAGGCTCTTCACAACTGTGTTCGATTCTCTTGCTTCTACCTCTTCTAATATCATTGTGTGAGAAAGAACGGTCTCAATTATCCTCTGCTTGCCTCTCTTGGCATGCTCGACTTGAGTCCATCTCACAGCACTCAAAAGGTTCATGCCAAATTGGAAATCTCTGTATGCAATTAGGTTGGCCACTAAAACGTTCCATAAATCTCCATGTCAAAAAAATGTGACATGAATTTATTCACCGTGAAGCTCACTGGTAAAGGTATAGATAACAATATGCAAAAAAATCCCATTTGCTTAAAGCTGAGCTGAACCTTTTTTCAATCCTAGAAATGATATTAGACTGAAATGCAATTGAAATGATCCTTTAGAAATGCATACAGCATCCACAACTCCGTCCAAAAATCTTTGTTTACTACAATAAGAAATTTTAAATCCAAAAGTGCTTTCTCAACTCAAAAGCTATTATCAGCGGTTACAGATAACACAGTTCTTTCAAAATCAGTAAGTTTTCCAGGGAGAATCCGAGCAAAAACCGAAATCAGCACCATGGACAGCTCCTATGGAACTACAGCTTTCTACACAAAACCCCTTGTTTCTTCTTCATCATGACAGCTAAAATGATCCCCATTCCCACTTCAACAGCTCTGGGGGTTACAGGCAGCAGACTGTGGAGATTAATACCACAGACTAAAAGGAACAAACAGGGTGTGGCAAAAAAATATATACGTTAACAAAGAAGGAGAAACAGAACATGGCATTTTATCATTGTTTAAAGGGACATGGCTGTCTTTAACTCGTAAGCCCAACGCTAGGTGTCAAAGCTGGAGAGATCATGATTAAATAAGTTCCCTTGTAGAGGTTCAATAACCTGCTTATTGCCAGATCTTTGCCAGGACTTCGAATCTCTTTCACCTTTTTTTGGAGGCTTGGCCTTCTCTTGGCGGTCTATAGTAAATTGAATACACTTAAAGAGACCCAAAATTCCTTCACCTCATTTAACATATCCTTTTTGTCTGGGTGTTAGTACCTGTAAATGATCTGTGAGGTCATAAATCCCACAGTTCAGTTGTTATCTTGGACTACAGTAAATGCCAGGATTGTAGTCATCCAGTTTCTTGTGTGACATGTCGACGACGAAGTTGTGTTATGGAAGTAACTGGATTGACAAAATATCCACCTCGTCACTGGTGGTGATCACTGGTGGTGATGCAATAATTTAAAGCTGGGTTGCCCATTAACTGTAATCTAGTAGACTGCTTGACCAATCAGAGTACACGGGGGAAGCAAGCCTTTAAGAGTCAGGAAGTCTTTTTCAGACATGAAGAACGACACAAAGCAACAAGGTAAATAATAAAACTAATAATGCGTTCTTTGAATATTTAGTAACATTAATGCATAGTCGAGGACTCAAACAAAGCCATTATTATAATGTTCATCATTGATGTTTGGTTGGTTTATAGCAGCATAACACCAAGCACACAATGGCATTTGTACCCATCACCATGTCCGTTTATGTTATGAAGAGGCTTCAGATTCCCTGTGATTTAATCGGTCGGTCCAGAGACCCCTGCTGGCGGATATCATGTCAAAAGCGAATTGAGAACAGGGTAACAACACGGACACGGGCCATGCTGCGGTGCGAAGATAGCGGGAGTGAATGGAACGTCTCCCAACAGCCTTAGCCTGAGACACAGAGATAGTACTTGTTCTGCCGAGGAGGACATGGACTAAAAGCATGACTGACTCTCTCATTTTGTTGCATGTATAATGCATTCTCAATGTCATAAAACAAGAAGATATATTAAGTAGAAGGCGTGGGGACGTTCAGTCGTAGAAAGGTTTATGAACTATGGGAAAGCATTCATCCGAAGTTGAGACTGATGCAGGTTCTCTGTGAATGTGCATATTGATATTTCGTTTTTTAGGAACAATGCATGTGGCACTCCATTTGTGTGCCTTAAAATGTAAAATGATGTCATCATTTACTCATGTTTATGTCGTTTTAAACCCATATGGCTTGTTGTGCACCGAAAACTATATAGGGCTGCGATCCCGATTGTTCCCCATTGAATTTAATTGTGTGGAATTAATGGATTAAGGATTAATGAAGAGGTGAGCTACCTCTTTAAGGCAGGACATACTAAAATGAGCTATACAAAATCCAATTAACTTTGTTAATTAACAACAATTCTGTCTATATCTGCCTTGATTCACAAGAAAGTTGAAAAGTAAATAATTTAGTCATTAAGATTCTAACAGCATTCAACCAAGCAAACCACCATGCATCACCTGATATTATAAATGATACATACTGACATGCCCCACATTTGAGTGCGTTCTAAGCACTCACGCTATGGAAAAATCCCAACACCAGAGGACATAAAAGGGGAATGGAGGGATATCTGATTTTATTCCTTCTTTGATCAAGTTCCCCAGCCTTGTGCCGGCATGCTGGAGCTGCATGCCAAATCTGGTGGGAAGGAAGGCGGCATCAGTCAGCGGCCAGTGAAACGGAACCAGAAAAAACGTAAGCTGTCTCGCGAGATACCGGCGCTTTGATAACCCCACGGGAAAAGCAGCATGTGTGTCGTGAATGCATTATCTCTATTACAGTGTGTGTGTGTTAAATGATCCATACAAATGGTGTGAATGTGAACATGTGCTTTTGTGTTAGGCCTTAAGTGCACCAAATGGATGTGCGGTGTTTGAATCAATGTGAGTGTTCATGTTAGCTACCTAGCTGCACTAGGAGGTAAAAATTACTGAAATTCTTATTTGGAATATGGCTATATCTGACAAAACCTCGATTTGAGAAACCAGTCAAAGAATTAAGAGCGCCACAAAGAAATGTGCTACATTTCATGTTGAGTCTAAGAACATGGCTTTGAAAATATAAACGCCTCGAGTGGCTTACTCTGCTTTTCAAAAGTGATGCGGCCAGCAAAATTCTAAGCCCTAAATCTTAAATAAAAATTACATTAATGTAGAAAATCTGAAACATTTCACTTAGAAATGCAGTTTACTGAATAAGACTGCAGGTGTTTCACATTTTTAACTTACAGTCACAATTTTTACAAATGAAAACAGAAAATTTAACAGACTATTGCCAACCGAAGAGCTGGTACCCATGTGCTTCTATTTTACGGATACAAAACAAATGCCATGTCAAAGGGTACTGCTATCATTATGAAGATCATACTGGTTTAAAATGTAAGATGGGACCAACATTTTGTGTTTCCAACATTCTTCAAACTTTCTTCTTTTGTGTTTATGTCAAGTTTGAAATGACAATCGGGAGCAATGTTTATTAAAACAGACATGCATTAAAATATTTTCACTTGTGCTATGCAGAAGAAAATCATACAGGTTTAAAAGGACAAGAAATGAATGGGCACCAATGTTTTTAGTTCCCAACATTGATAAAAATATCTTTAATTGTGTTCAGCAAGAGTAAATCAAACATGTTTAAAAAGACAAGCTGTTAATAGGGACCAATGTTTTTTGTTAACTAACATTCTTCAAAATATCTACTTCATCGATTTTCTACTCACCAACAAGAGGGTGAGTAAATGGTGACAGAACTATGACCCTGGAAACCATTTTAAACAAACTATACTTTCCTACAGCGAGACAGATGTGATTTAATTATCTTTCTTTAAAAACAATAGAACTAGTCCATGCTCATTTATCATCATGCCCAGATGGTAAAATGTGTACCCGTGTACCACAACTACTAACCAAAATAAAATAAAGTCCCTTATACTGGAACAAATGTAATGTACCACAGATGTGTGACTCCCACAAACACAACCATCCAGAAAAAATGTCCCTGCTCTTCATTACCAAACCTATGAATACATCCCTCCAGATCTACTCTCAAGGTCAATCCCTCATCTGGGCCATCAATCAAAGCAATACTTCAGCTACAGCGCAGCAATCGCATTGTCACACATGCCTACAACTGAAGTGGATGCTGGCAAGCCGTCACCTCAAGTGCAACGAGCCGAGATTTAAATCCAATATCTGGCAACTCAGGGACCGAGAGATGTACAAAATGATTGGTCTCAGGAAGAACACGGTCTTGCATATTCACCTTGTTAGGACCACGCTGCGTTAGGAGCTTCCTGCATGGCTTTAATTAATCCTACCAGACCTGCATCTGCATCTGCATGCATCAGTAGCTTTCCTGCATTACAAAAACAGCTCTGCTGAAGTCAACAGGATGAATGATGAACCCAGATATATAACACCGTGCCGTCATATTATGGTGCAGGTGAGACAGCATCCTGTATCACAGGAAGTCCCTGTAGAACAACTCAAAAGACATCAAGACCCAGCAGTACTAGCATCTACGAGAAAGAGTGGGAGAGAGATAAAAAAGTGGGAGAGATAGAGAGAATCCTATGCATAAATCTTTGTACAGATTTCAAATATGATCCGTGGTAAGAGTGCTGTCATAGTCCTCCATCAGTCGCATTTGTTTATCAGCTTAAAGGGGCATCGGTACGGTTGTGTTACTTCCCCGCTCAAGTTGCTGTGCTTGTGGAGTTTTTTAAGAAGCTTTCATTGCTAAAAATAAGTGGGGCGTTCAGCTGCGCACATAGCTTTCATACACCTCGCAAGATCCGTGAAGAAGCTCAGCTGGGAGAGCACGGTCAGGTGTCTGAAATCTGCATAATCACAATAAAATGTTGAATTCACTGCACTTTTGCATTTAACACTATTTCTGCTTTTATTCCCCTTCATGTCATTCAAAACCTGTATGACTTACTTTCCTCTGCATAACAGTAACAAGATATTTTTTAAATGTTTGTTGATGGCCCTTATTGATTTCCATTGTATGTACATTTCTCAAAATAACTTATTCATCCACATTTATATGAATGAATTATAACACTGAGTAAGACCATGTCAAAAATGAAATCGTAGTGAAATAAATAGGAAAAATCCAACTTTAATGCTTATTTTCTTAGAATTGTTTTTGCATGGTTTTCACCGGCAGGGTGACAAATAATAACAGAGTTTTACCTTTTGGTTGAATTTTCTCTATAAAAACATTCCATCAAGTTTCCATTACAAAACATTTCAACTTTAACACACATTTTCCTCTTTAACACACTTGAGCACTCCGAGCAGAATTTGCATCGCAACCCTCCAACAGATGTTAACCTGACACGGACTGACAACACTTGCAGCCCTGTGGCGCAGCTCCGCATGGGTGCCCTGGCTCTTCGAACCCAACAAAGCCTACTTTAACTGCCAACTGGGCAGGAAATGGAGAATCGGCTGCACACCACTGCTATCATACCTGGATCGCAGATGTTAATCAGATGATCAACCCTATCTAACTCTAATTGCCAATCAGGTCATTATGGTAAATAGCCAAGTTATAAAACCACTGAGGCGAGGGGAATTTTTAAAGAAGAAACAATGATGTGCGAGTAACTTTCCCGGTTCATTTGTGAAAACGTGTTATAGTTCAATTGGGGATCAATTAACTTGGGATATGCGCATGCATGCATTTGTTTTTACCTGATTTGTCAGCAGATGTTATACCGTGACAGATTTGCAAATGCGATTCTCTAAAGAGTACTGAATATATAGATGTATAGAATGAAAAGGCTGTTTTGTTTATTTTGTATCTTTAGATCTTTTCTGTGGTTTATGCTTTCTTGTCACCTTTAAATGGGACAGATGTGTCTGTGTTTATTAAGTTAAGGCATTTAATAGTTAGGGTTTTATCTCCAGTAGTAGTTTACGTGTCTGCATTGTGTTGCAATGTCTTTTTATCCTTTTTAATATTATTGTACTTTCAGATATATACCCTACAGGAGATATGGATAAAAAACCTATTTACAGGTATAAAACAGTGCTGTTTTGCTTTTTATTCTTGATCGATTGAATAAATGAATGATTAAGTGCATTTAACAAATTTTATTGTTGATGTGTATTGTTAAATTTTTTCTATTTTTGTTAAGATATAGAAACCGAAGATAAAAATTGCACTTAGTTTGTTATGCACTTAGTTGACTGTATGCATTCTAAAGCAAGTAAAACTAACTTTACTGTCACTGTGATACTCAACAAAACATTGCATACCTTGACTTTTTATAACTGTAAATAAGACTTGGTATTCAACTGCATTGAGGTTTTCGAGTTTAATCACGGTTAACGCTAATAATCAAGTCCTAGTCAAATTCAACCAGTACTGCAAATATGCACTCCAAAAATGTAAACACCACTAAAACCTACTTTTTTTACTAGTTTACAAATGGTAAAAGAGGGAGGCAACAAAAAATGTCCCAACAACGTGAAATCTGAACTCAGATTGCCCAAACATGTAATGCACATAGTTACATAGCCATTGCATTGATAGAAGTTTTTTGTCATAACCTGCCTTAGAATAATATGAATTTGATAATTATTTATGAAAAATGGTTAAAAACATGAGAACAAATACAGACCATATGAGAAAGTTATTAATAACAAGCTTAAAAAATAATGTAATATGTATTCTTATTCAGCACTCCTTGGAAAATCTTATTCGTGAATCTGCCTTGGTGTACAATCTGCTGAGAAATCAGGTAAAACAAATGCATGCACGCGCATGTCCCAAGTTAACAAGATCCCCGGTTGAACCGGCAAGATATCAGCAAGGCATGAGTGAGAGAGAGTTTTAACACATTTACTTGTTAACACAAAGACTGCTTGGCCTTTTAAGCAGGCATGTTGCATTTTGAAAGCGTGATTAGATTCATTATGAGAGATGAACTCGCATGACCTCTCGAAGCTGTCACATTCTTCCGCAGTGAAAGAGAAAATAGGGCTGTCATTGGTGCTCAAGGTGTGTCATTTTTGTGGTTATTATATACAGCAGGAGACGGCGGCTTTCAGCTTTGAGATTGTTATTGATGGTGTGGCGACGATGCCGTGATTTTTGTGCGATGTGTCTACACATCTAGAAGCATGTATTCTGCCACAAGGTCAACTTTATAGTCCATTGCATTAAAATAATGGACAAGCATCCAGCAAATAAAATAGAATGTTTGAAATCAATTTCAGAACGTGAGATATTATGTGCAAACATGAAAAATAATAGCATTTCTTATAATTCATAAAACTAATTATATTGTTGTGTTATTATAATGAACGGTGACAAGAGATATAAAAACAAATTCCAACATTGAATCTGTACAGCTGTTTCAAAAAACATTTATGACAAATTTGATGAATATTTTATAAAATAAAAAATCAATTCGCTTGATCAAACAATGAAACTGCAACCAACAGAAGTTCTAGAGATATTATACCCCAGAAATGAAAATACTGTCAACATTTAGTCATCTCTTGATATTTCAAACCTGTATGGGTTTTTTTTATGCAGAAAACGAAATAAAATATGTTGAAAAATGTTTGCTCCCTCTCAATAGAAGGCAACAGAGATCGACGGTTTTTAGTAACCCACATTCTTCAAATTATCTTATTTTTTGTTTAGCAGGTTAAGAGAATTTTTATTTTATAATTCCATTAAGAATTTTTTTTTGACTCAATATGAGGTAGTGATTTCTATTCCTTTAAAAGAGCAACACCAAATCCAGCACAAACACATGCACACACACAACTCCCTCAGTGATTAAAATGTCAGTGAAGAGGCAAAGCCATGCTGCTGCAGTAATATTAAAACTACACAGCCTTCCAAGACCTGAAAGTAAGCCGGAGGGTTACCAGACTCATGTAACAAACTCTTTGAGGCATCTACACTGAAATAATCTCATGCGTATGTGACACACTAATTTTAGAGAATTTAATCTGAGACTGCAGAAAAAAGAACTCGCAGTCAGGCCTTTTCCTGTATAATCCTCAGCTTAAGCTTGGAGAGGCTCATGTACTGAGAGAAAAATATGAAATGCAGTTAAGATCCAGGAATTTAATTGTGTGGGAAGTTACAGCATTTCCAGTCGGCTAGTAATAAAACATGGCAAAAGTGTCGGAAATGTCTAGCTGTCAAGCATCTTCTACAGGAAATGTGAGATGAATGCCAGAAATACTATGGCATATTCTCTTCACATAGAATAAGTTATCTAATGAGAAGGTTTAAAACAGTATTTCTGAGCTGCATCAAAGTCTGTAAAAGCAAGCCGGTTCATTTGGCAACCATTTTGTAACCAGGGCAAAAGATACTTTTATATCTTTCATATCTAATATACCCAAAGTATCAACATAATTTCAAAAACTGTATCAAATTTGAGGAAGAGAGTTCTCATCACAGCAATTTTTTATGTGATTTGAGCTGAAATCAATAAACTCAATTGGTTGGCTCTTTTAATTGAAAAAACACTGCAAAAGCATGTCTTGAAAGGCGTTATTTCTTGTTGTCAAGAACAAATATCTTAAATAACAAAAAGCTTTAAAAAAAATCATCTTATTTCATCAATGTGTTCAATGGTCTTGTTTTATGACAAAAACAGTCTTGTTATTTTTATATATATATATATATATATATATATATATATATATATATATATATATATATATATATACAATAACAGATTTATTTTTAAGGTGCATCCCATACAAATACCCATTACTTTCCTTATCATGTAAATGCATTTGGCTTCAAGAACAAAAATGCTTAATAAGAAATGTTGAACCAGTATTGGATCTGTATTCTTCCTTGATTCAATATATTTTATATCATTGTTGGTAAGAAAAACACGTTAAGGATAATTCATTTCATCTTAACTGAATCTAAAAAGTAATCACACTTCATAGGTGTCTAAAATCATTTGACCTAATCTCCAAAGTGGTCAATACATCAAGTTTAAACTCCAAGCCTACTAAGAAAACATTCAGAGTCGCTCAGCCTGGGAATCTACACGCTCCAATTAGACTACAATGGATGTAATCCCGGTGTTCACCAAAGCCTGTCTATACTACCCAGCAAATTCATTCAATGAAGGACAGACCATAGTACCAGCATGTCTAAGAAGAGTTCTAAAAGAGCCGAGGACAGCAGAAGTAGAAATTAGAAAGCTAAGCACCATGGGAAGATGCTGCCCTGAAGGGCTGTGACTGGTTGGCACTAATCCTAAATGGGCTCTGCCTCTTTTATCAGCAGGTGCACTTTGAGATGTTGGCTCGGCCCACTCCAACAGATGGAGAATGATGGATACAATGTGCGAAGAGCAGGGTGACATCCTTCCCTACCCACAATTCCCAGCGAAGGGTGTAGGGTCGAGACTGAAGTACAAGGCTTGGTTTGAAGTAGGTCAAAGAAGGACCAAGAGGATGGTAAAAAAATTTGTTAATTAGAAGAAGTGAAGCAGGCGACAAAGGAAGGCCAGACGGCGTGCACAGAAGGCCAAAGAACATCAGTATATGCTGGCAGGACTATAGGCTGAGATGTTAAACACTTTTCCATTTTCTTTCCCGGTTATCACTCATCAGGTGGGCCGGAGACCTCATTGAGATGCTTAATCTTTTATTCACTTGTTTAGAATGACTTTTGTTCTATTTCTTTTCTATGTGGCTTTGAGTGCTTGTGTGATCAATTTGGATCGATGAAGGAATATTATTGAAAAAAATAAGATAAAACTAAAGGCATTAAACAGGGTAAACAAATAGATAAATGATGGGAGACAAAGCACACATACCATATTGTGAATTACACTGGTTTGATGGACTTCATTCTTACCACAGCTATTTAAGATCCTTTAGCTTCAGTCGTATCCCTGTGCCAAGTTCTCCGTCGTCACTGACTCAATCGAATAAGCATCCCGTCACGTAGTGTGTCAGATTTTTTGGAGGTCAAACGATTCTCGGAACCACCGGGTAATCTGCAACATGCAGCTTTTCAAATTGCAGAACTCAGACAAGTAAAGATTTTCATTTGAACTGTGCATCTCATTCCGCGCCCGAGGGCAAACGATTTTTATTGGATGGCAACAATTAGCATGCGCATGTTTAATTAATTCTGAAGAAGATTTCGTGTTGGCACAACAGTTCAAACTGAAGGAATGAGGGGGACTTTTATTGTAGAGTTCTAATGCCAGTCTTGGCAAATTTGAAGTTCTCAAAGTATGTAATCCTATTCTATTGACAGTTTAAAGAAACAACATAGACAAATGTTCCTTCTTAAACTTTGAATATAACTGTTTGAATTTAGAGTATATATATATATATATATATATATATATATATATATATATATACGTGTAAATACATGGTTTTAAGGTTAAAACACGTTATTTTCCATATACCGTACATTGTTGTATCTCCTCTTTGCCGCAACCAATTTCACAAAGCTCTAAAAAGCGAGATGTGCTCTTTTTTTTGACCAGTCAACCAGTACATTGGATTGGCGGATTCTGAGAGTGTGTGACTAAAATTGTACCCAGTTTTCCATATTTGTAACATCAGGTTCCAGAGCAACAAAACTACATTGATATTTACAGGTACGTCCTCTTTTGATTACGTACATATTTGGGGGGTTCTGTTCAAACTGTACCACAGGGGACATGTTCACACGAGGCATTTCCGGCAGATTTGGGTGAGCCTTCACTTTTAGAAAAAATCTTTTGTTTCGAGACTTTGATTATTGCATTTTTACGTATCTAATACTGTACATGCATCGGCAACCTGTGACACACCAACCAAACAGGAACACAAATAAAATCACACCATTTGGTCCTTCAAACTTTATTCTACAAAGTAAAGTTTGATGTGGATTAATAATTTGATAAGAAGAAAAATAAATAACAATACATGACAAGAGCTAATAAGTTAAAGTATGTCTAGCAGGTTCTATTTTGGGTGACAAGTTTAAGAACGTGTGAACCAATGAAGTCATACAAATCTGAACTTCTCAAAGAAAGGAAAAACTTCAAAATCTATTGTATAATCTAAATAATATTCAGACTTTCATTTTAAGTGTTTACATGTGGATGAATTAAACATCTGGTTCCATTCTAACTGCCTGCATAAGAAAAAAAAATATCAAGGTATTTTCTCACTTTATCCGGCAGTTATTGATCTCATCCATAATGTGACGGATTAGCTTTAGATTATGCCATTATAGAAAAATATGAAAACAATATCTTATTTTTTCCAGTCCAGGCATTGAGTTTGGAAATGACAAGGGTGCAGTCAATGAGACCAGAACCGGCTATTACGAAGAGAACAAGATGTTTTAATGGACGAGCTTTGACAGGGTCCTTTGAAACGGGAAGCCAGCTAATGGATTAGAAAGCAACTCTAGAGAAATCATTGATCTGAAAATGAAGCAAGTAACACTCTTTTTTTTGCCTTTCCTTCACTTCTTTCCTCCAAAACAGTGTTTAAGACACTTCAGCAGACGCTCAGATGGGAAACTTGATTATTGACAGAAAAGGTCTTTACCGACGCTCACAGATTAGATGCTCTTTATCACCAGTGGATTCAATTAAAAGTAAACAACAAAGTTACATTTGATCCTGTGTGCTGGGGAGCTGGATGAGACGGATGTTCCCTGCTCCCGTCTGCTGTTTAAGTCTTCAGCTTACTGACACGACAGATTTATGTGCTGATGTTACCGAAACATAGGGATTATGTACAACGGAGTAAAGAGAGTCAGTGTTTAAGGGGTATATCTTAAGATTGTTCTATACATCTTAATGAATCCTGCAACATGCCTTCACATTTAGAAACCAACTATGAGTGTATCAGCAACACTTTATTCAGGAAACTTTTAAGCTGAAACTTTGTAATTCTGACTCAGATTTCTTTGACATATTACCAGTCATTACCTGGGTCAATTCAATTTATAACTTAATCGAGCTGGATGTAATTAAACTAGAAGTGCAGAAAGGTCTGTGTTCCGTTTATAACACTTATTTTAAGCAGTCGTAATGGGGATGTGATTTAATTTTTTAGATGCAAAAGAAACTACTGCCTAGGAAACTATACTCTTAAAATATTTTTACACCCCAATAAATGATTTTAATTTTCAGAATTGTCAGTAGTGCCAAATACATTTCCAAATATTCCATTTCATATACCTGCACAAAAAAACAGTCATGGCTAAAAATGGATATTTCGAATTAAAAAGAAATTAAAAATTAAAAATATAAACAAAACTTTTAAGTTGATTCAAGTCTGTATACATTTCTTTGTTCTGATGAACAAAGAAAACAATATTTGGAAGGATGTTTGTCACCAAACAGTTCGTAGACCCAATTAACTACCACAGTAGGATAATAACTTTTCTGCTCTATTGAACATTAAAGAGCTATTTTGAAGAATGTAGGACATTAAATAGATCTGGATTAGTTTTTATTTACGTATAATTGTAGTCAATGTGGTCCTAGAACTGTTTGGCTACAAGCATTCATTTTTAAGAGAGCCATCACAAGAACCTTTACAAAAACCCAAGAATCTCAATTGAATGAAGCTGACAGAAAACAATCTTCAGAAAATAAAGTTATTTTACAATTAAATATTAACAGTTACTGATAACTTTCATCAAACCTTATATTGAAAAACAACATTTTAGACAAAATTCTACTTTCATGAATCCAAAAAGTAGGTTTGATTTTCTGTTTAATTTATTAAGAGGATCTGTTATTCAATAACTAATTTTTGGTGTTACATTAATTGTTATTTTTGCATATGATGTGTAGTTTTAACACCGTGTCATTTTTATCATTAGTGCGGTAAATAAGTAAAATTAACAACACAATTTGTTTAAACAAGCACAGAGATGTGTTCAACACATCAGTTTTTACGGTGTGCAACCAAACCATAACGCAAATACATATTTGATATTTCCTCCAAAATCTCGGTGAACCCACTAACTTTTAAATAACACATCCTTTAGTGTTATTGAGCGTTCTTTGTATTGATTCTTAGCCATCATAAAATCCAATAGTCTCTCTGATCAAAAATCCATAATACATATCAAGGCAACCCTAAATCTATCAAGATCTCACTTCGACAATAACATGACAGCTCCAGAAATACCCGGTCAATTTGTCAGTCATAATTAGCATGCAACCCCTCTGCCAAACAGCCTGTTCCTCAGAACTTCAGCTGCAGATGGTGGCTAACACTGCAGGTCATTGAACATCTTCGTATTAATTCCCCGTTAATTACGGCAAAGTGTGAGAGACAGTCTGTTGTCACTCAAAATAAAGTGACAGCAGACTGAAGAGGTCAGCAGAAGCTCTCGCAATAAAGCAGCGGCTCCTCATTACCGCTGGGAAATGATCTTCGCAAATAAGCCTGAAGTTAGACGCCAGTATAAATTAATACAATTAATTCCAACCTGGAAATATGCTTGAAGAAGGCATGCATGTTAGGTCAGTGGTGGATAGTCATTAGTGTGAATATTAAATATTCCAGGCAAACAGGAAAGCATCAAATTGAAAAGGAAATGCAATCTGGGGACAAAGAACATTGACTTCCCGGGACCTTTGGCAACGGCGCAAATCCGCTTGATTGAGTCATATGCTCATAAGCAACACTAAATTCATTAAATCCAATGAAGAGGACAAGAAAAGAAATATCACACTCATTCGAAGAAGAGGTTTGGCTATGGATGGAGTTGTGAGAGAAAAATATAGCTAAAGTGAGTGAAAGTTGTGATATACTTCAAAGGGATTGTTTACCATAAAATAAAATTATGACATAAATAACTCAATCACAAGTTGTTTCAAACCTGTATAAGTGTTCTGTTGAAAACAGAAATAGATATTTGGAAGAATGTCAGCAAAGAGACTTCTGGGACAACTCCATTCTAGTAAAAAATTTATATGTACTTTTTTGTTTTCATAAAATGTTCAAAATATCTTCTTTCGTGTATCCAATATTTGTTTCTATTAAGCTGATCAATTATGTCCCAGAAATTTCAGTTGCATTTTTCCAAATATCTCCCTTTGTTCAACAGAACAATGTTAGCAACATTTCTGGGACATCACTCACTACAGTTGTAGACAAAATTGAATTGTAGTTTCGCCAGGACTTTGTGTTATCCTAAATTCTTTTAAATATATTCCTTTGAGTATACAATAATACTTTGATAGTACTTTGATAGCTTCTATGATAGTAAAAGGTTCCCCAGAAATCTCAGTTGCTAACATTCTTCCAAATATCCCCTTTTGTGCTCAACAAAACATGTAAGCAACTGACATTTTTGCTACGAAGTTGACTACCATAAAAGACCAAAATTAAATTATAGTTACCTAAAAACTTTAAATATTCCTCAATTCTTCGAAATATCTTCTTTTGTGTGCACAATCCTTTTTCTTTTTTAAGAAATATCCTTCTATTTTTATTAGATATAATAGTTTTGTCTATGGATGGAGAGGTGAGCGAAAATCGCTCTGGGCGATTGCCTTAAACTGTTTCGCTCCTTTCATTTCAAGCGCTCCTAAACAGTCTGTGACACTTTCATGAAAATGGAGACTTATGTAAAGTAAATCAATCTGGCGTTGTGGATTCACGGGTCAGCACTGAAATCTGTGCAGTTTAGTTTTGTGAGACATCTCAAGGCTTCTGTGCATGTGGCTGAGAGTGAAAGATAAGCCAGGCTAAATCTCGGTTTATACATCATGGCAGTTTACGAAAAACTAATTTCAACTTTTTGCTAATGCACCCCGATACTTGAATCAGACATTTCTTAAATTGAACATAGGTTTGGATTATTAATAAGTAAATGTCATTAAACACTACTGTTCCTGATCTTCAGCCCAAGGACCAAAGCAAAGCAAAACATTTCACATATCATACAGCACACTCCTTTATAGTCTGGGATCAATTTTTAATAAAGATAGCATACACCATTAATAATGAGATGTTTTTAATATTAATATCCTGAATGAAAATCATACATTTGAGCGTCTTGACGATTACAGAGAAATAAAAGAAGAGCGCCGTCTTCAGTGAAGTTCACCAATTTGGAGCTCAAGAGGCCACAGGATTTCTCGACCCTGCGTGTCGTAAGATCTATTTTACCTGCGCTGGCCCTTGTGAGAACAATAGCTTCTGGCGTGTATTTACAAGAGTAGAAACAAAACTGCTGACTTCCTCTTTGAGAAGCTGGTTGAGTCCCTAGTGAGAGAGGAAGTGTTTTTGAAATCAACACGTTTTAGACCCACAACACTTTAAGATAACTGTCTATGTGTCTCGGTGAGAAAAGAAAAGAACCAAATCCTGCAGGAAATATTCTAGGCCAACTTTTTTAGCTGTTGGAGCGTTTTTTCCTCTTCTGTCATGCGTTTTTAAACTTTTCTCATCTGATACCGGTTTATTATACAGGAAGAATGAAGTCAGTTGTGGTTTGGGGTTACGATTTCTAAATGTGTTTTTTCCAGAATAAATAGCTAAAGTGTGTGAAATGTAATGTTGCGATAAACTTCAATGGGGTTGTTTGACAAAAAGTGAAAACTCTATCATGAAGTACTAAAGTTGTTCCAGACCTGTCTAAGTTTGTTGTTTAGGGAAAAAAAGAAAGATATTCAGAAAAATGTATGCAACTGAGATTTGCGGGATATCGTTGTCTCCAATAGTACTAAAATAATACTTACTTTTATAAATTAAGTACTTTTTTGTTTCCTTGTAACTATGAATAATATTTTCTTTTGCATTTACAATATTTCTATTATGGTGGTGAATTATTACTCAGAAATGTTAGTTGCTGGCATACTTCTTAATATCTCCCTTTGTGTTCAAAACAATGTCAGCTACTGACATTTCTGGGACATCAATGACTACCATAGTAGTAAAAAATTGTAGCTGCCTAAAAACTATTTTTTTCCTAAATCCTTTAAAATATATTCTTTGTGTATACTTTATTTTTCTATTATGGTAGTCAATTACGTCCCAGATATGTCAGTTGCTGACATTGTTTCAAATACCTCCACACCTCTGCTGTACAAATATCTGGGACATAACTGACTACCATAGTAGACAAAAATGTAATTGTAGTTTCCCCAGAACTATTTTCTAAATCCTTCAACCTATCTTATTTCCGGATACTGTATATGTGTAATTTTCAGATTCAACCATGGTGGTCAATTATGCCAAATAATTTTAAGTTGCTAACATTTTTCCAAATATCTTTCTTTCATTTCAACTAGATCAACAGATGTGTTTGGGTGGAGAATCCCTTATACTATCAGCAACACTGAAATGGTTCATGAAGCAAAAGAGCAGCATTTCTCCTTTGGGATGCCACAAAGAACAATAATTACACATCTTATCCTATTGTGTTAATATTTAACGTAGAATGAGAAACGGGGAAAGTAAAAAAAGAATCCCATTCTTTAAAAAAGTGGCAACCGCTGATCTTCCGCAATCAGAGACTTCTCTTCCAAGTTTACATTATCACCACCATTGACATAAACTCAGTCTCCTCCAATCCTGAAAACCCTCACCAGTCGTACCAAAAACTCTAACTCTGCAAGATAAGTTAATTCAACTCTACATTTCTGGAACAGACTGTGTAATGAGATTTCACCACGTCCATCTTGTGAACATTGGCTTTTGTAAACACGGCACATCTTTATCTATATTTTTTCTTGATTTTGAATATTCCCTAATTTCGTCGCTGTGGAAAAATACAAGCGACGCATTTATATGAGGTAGGTGCAATCCGCTTGTTTGCGTTACAACAAGACAGACATGGTTTGTTGGTTTCACGATGAAACAGAGATGTCGCCCTGACAGCCAATGAGAATGCCGTCTAGAATTATGAAGCATGACTAAGCTGTTTTTTGTTAAAGCTGTGTAAGACTGTGTTCCGGCATTATAATGATGTTTTCAGCGACAAGAAACCCGTCCGTCTGATGCAACTAATGTAATAATGCAGACATTTCTTATTTGTGAACAACAATATGGGTGCGATTCTATACCAATCTAGACTTGACAATAAAGAATTTACAAATCTAGAGTGCCCTCTTAATGAAATTTGCAAGTTGTATTTTGTTTGATCACCTTTTGGGTCATTTTTATTTTAATAAAGCTATATATATATATATAATATATATATATATATATATATATATATATATATATATATATATATATATATATATATATATATAAATGAATGGCAACTATCCAATCCTATAATGCATTAATGTTATTTTAAGTACAAACAGGGCTGTCGCAATCATTCAGTTATGGTTATCATGAAGTAACAGTTTTATCACAATGTTCACTTAAATTAGTGCTAGTAATTCATGTTTAATTTAATGTACCCATTTTGGCTCTTAAAGGGATAGATAATGTACTCAATTTATGTCATTTCAAATCATGTATACATCTAACTCTGTTCCGTAGACACAAAAAAAGATATTTTGAAGAATGTTTGTAACAGCAGGTCGTTGGGTACAGCTGTTGTTTGGTTACAAACATACTTTCTAAAACAGAACTTTTGTGACCTGCATAAGCAAGAAAGTTCTTCTAGTTTGAAAAGACTAGATGAGTAAATAAAGACAATATCAAAAAGGCAAAACTTTGAATAGGTGCTTTCTACAATATCATCATGTGTGTGTAGAATCGTCCGATCAAGGTTTTTATAATCAAGGGTTATTTAGGATAGCAGTGATATTGTGACAGGATTTGTGTTATACTTTTATGATTACAGTTGTTGTTACCTAGTATGCATATATTAATGCCAATTTCATTAAGTAATATACTCTTTCAATTAACTTGAGTATGCTACATTTAAAGGGATACTTCGCCCAAAAATACAACTTTTTGACGACATTAAAGCAACAGAGAAATATATTTGAAAGAATGCTTGTAACAGTAATAGTTGTTGGACCCCAACACAAAAGAGAAACACAAAATAAGATATTTTAAAATGATGGACAGCATTTTACATTTTTTAAAGAACATTATTTAAACAACATAATTTTCAACAGTATACATTTAAAAAAAATCATAATTATAAAAAATAAGTATTTAATTAACAAATATATATTTGTAATATAACTAATATTTTTGGCGAATTCTAATAGAAATATTTGATTATATCAGATCTACCTAAAGTTTTAAATGTTCAGTGTACCTTCTGTCATCTGGTTTGCAACAGCTAGACGGTCTGTAATTCATGACGGCACTTTCGTTTTCGGGTCAACTATTCCTTCAAGAATGTGTACAAGAGGTCACTGTTTATTGAGTACAGAGGTTTGAGGAAGTGCAGTATTGAGACTATTTCTCCTGTGCAGTTTGACACGACAAATTAATCTTATGGAGGCGGTGGGCAACCAGACTGTGACACCAAACCCCAGTAAATGATTACTGCATTTCATTGCCATGTACTTCTACATCTGTAATGACAATAAAGTTAAATCTTATCGAGTCTAAAATTGATGCTTCAAGATAACACAGAATGCATCAAATGACAATAAAGGCCAGCAGAACAACTCTGCTGCAGACCAACAAGAACACATTCATCCATCAACTCCCAGCACTAACATGTTTATCCGGTCCTTAATATGTTTGACTAGAGAATGTAAGATGTAACTACTACAAAAATACCAACAATACATTTGGAAGTAAACATGAACCATTTTTGTAATTTGTACACTTGAGTGATGTCTCAAGGAGGCAAGACCTCCAAACAGTAATATGATGTTCTTTATTGAAAAGTGATGTGGTCTAGTCAGAGATCACGTCTTCATTGAGGTTTAATAAATACTATTATTTTTACTGGCACAGACTGCAAGATAGCTTTTAACTCACAGAGCAAAGCAGATCATATTGAATGAGCATGTTGTAGATTTCACTGATATATGCAATAAATGACAATTCAGCTTAACAAGATCTTACCTTCATAATAGATTTTAAAGCCATGCGCGCTCACTGCGAAATCACTGGTGAGTCTCAGGGAAAACACAGACCCGGTGCTTGTGATGGGAGGTGGGATCTGGAAACCCGTTAACCTATGAGAATAGCAGGAAGAAAAGATACCACATATTAGAACTTAAAAAGAAAAACTTCCCAACCTTCATTGGATTTAGAAGGTTTTACAAGTGTACACATAGTGTTCTGTAGTCGTTCCCTGTATTCTGATATTCTAGAACAGAAGTGAGTGAATGTCAATGAAATTTTATTTTCATAAAAAATGTGTGAAGCATTCACTGTCTCGGAAATGAAACTGAAAGTCTAAATACAAATATAAAGAAGTGTAAAATGTAGCAAATATTGATTTGATGTTTTCGTAATACGCACCATGACTCAAGGGGAAGTTTATTATCTTTAGATTTAAATATAATTATTGCATTGTTATATTCATCTTCATATTAAACGTGTATGACTTTCTTCTGCAGAACACAACTGAAGATATTTTGAAGAATGTTGGTAACCAAACAATACCCATGAAGTTCTATTGTATGGGCACAAAACCAACATATGTAAATGGTTACAACATTCTTCAAGATATCTTCTTTTGTGTCCTGCAGAAGAATGTAGGATTATTGAGTAAATTCTTACTTTAATAGTAATTATACATTATATACATACATAATACATTAAGCTTATTATGTTTTAATGCTATGTCAATGATTGAGAGATGATGAGAGTTAAACTATTGTAGGATTAATTGCTTACATATTTTAATGAAGTAAATAAATAATAGAAATAAAACATTGTAGTTAAAAGTATTTTTAAATCAAAAATGAAAACGATTTGATAAAATACAACAAATACTAAGAATTTCATGAGCATCATTCTGCCCCAAGTTTAGATAATACCCTCTTATCACATATCTTCATGGATGAAGATAAGTGGTGAAAATCCCTGATGTTCTTTATAGCTCTGTCTTGTAAAAACAAAAGTTTAAAAGATTATCAAAGAGATGTTATAAACCGATTTTATGGCTTTTTACAGATTATGCAGCACCTTTCTTTATTGCCTGGAACATACCCAAACTGTATATTCAAACATTTTACGCACTTCAACAAACGGATTAAGCCTTCACACTAAACACTGGCTTTATTGCATATTAATAAATTAGCAATGCACTGTTCACATAAGGCAAAGACTTTGAAAACAAACCCTGATCCTTACATGTTGCTCAAAATATAGATAAATTGTCAAATAGAATCTTGGGGATATCCACCCACAAATAACTTTATTATACAAGCCTTCAGGATGCTACAGTATTTATAGGCATTGACGAAACACACTGAGAACCAAACAAAACCGATAAGGTCAGCAACATGTTAAGAGACAAAGACATTTTATAATGTGTGTGTTTGCATACTCAAGCTTGTGTGTGTCAGCTAATGTGCATCACATGGACAGAATTCCTTGTGTTTATGCTAATGAACTCACACGGGGGTTGAATATTTATGAGTGCCGGAGCATAATATCCTCAGGACACTCCATGGATTTTAGTTTTAATAATATTAACCTTTAAACTTGTCAAAAGCTTCAAAGACGGTTGGAGAATGGATTAAAAGACCTATTTTCCCTAACCCAGACATGACCCAATTGGGTCTTTAAGAATAATCTATTTTGTTCCCTCCACTTGTTTATCTCGTAATATTATTAAGCAAAATAACAATCATAACATCTTAAAAGTCTTTAATAAAAGCACTAAAATGTATCAGACAAAATAGGAAAGCTACAGGGAATTACTGCTGTTTTGAGGCCTTTTTAATCAATGCTACAATCAAAATCCTTGTAAATGAAAAACATGCCAAACTGCATCATGGGAAGCACGGCAACAAAAAGAAAATCACCTGCTTGTGTTTTTCTGGCAAACTCAGTCCGAATAATGCCAACTGTTGAATGAATTGCTATGCTTATTACCAGATACCTTATCATTATCCTTGGGGGACAAAGGAACTGAGTCGCATTCGTGAGACTTGGAAGCAGAATCTCTCAGAAAGGCCCTAATGAAGTGTGTTTCAGTTGTTTGATAGCGTCCTGCAAAGTTGACCCCTGAACCCTTCATCATCATCTGTCTGTTTTAGCATTCCTTGCATAGAGTACAAAGCATCTTGCGACAAAAAAGGTTTCAATCCAACCATCGAGAGAACCATATATATTAGAGAATTTTCTGCAAATCAGCGCAAATACCCAGTAAAAAAAACTTAACTCTCCCTCTTTCAGTTCCAACACGAAGGCCTTTACTTTTTCAGCAGAAAACATTTTTTTCATTTCGGGGACTGGGACCCATTCACTTGCATTGGTTTTGTGTCCATATAATAGAAGTGAATGGGCAACACTGCTGTTCACTTCCCTGTATTGTGAAGGGTTTCCAACATTGATAAGTTCTTCTTTCAACATTTTAAATCAGTATGACTTTCTCCAACAGAACAAAAGATAAGATATTTTGAAGAATGTTAGGTACTGGCACCTTTTCACTCTTTTTGAGTCCATCAGTAGAATTGAAATTGTTACACTGCTGTTCAGTTCCTAACATTCTTCTGAATATCTTCTTTTCATTTTCAAACCTGTATGACTTTCTTGGCAGTATAACAACAATATATAACAAAATAATTTAAATAATGGCATCAATTAAATTTTTATCCAACATTCTTCGAAATATCTTTTATGTGCTAAAGAAAATCACTTGCAGTTGAGTTACTTTGATGCTCCTCATATCCTATTTGGATTATGAGACTTTGGCCTAAATTTTACGGAATGGGTCACAAATAACTTTTATGTTTATTGTAAAATATGAAATGGTGGTGAAACCATAATAGTTTGCATAAACTATAGTTTAAAAATCTTTAAAGGTTAAAAGAGATCATTGGCGGTCCACAGCAGCACGTTGGCAAAGTCCATCCGTCCCCAAGGGCTTCACTAACTGCTTTTTTCGACAACTGCGTTGGAACAAATCTATCTCCTCGCTCTGCCCTCAGCCAAAACAGTCGGATGCCTCACCCCTCTGTTGCTCTTCAGATGATCATCAGCTCTTTAATCGCTTGGACATTCTGCATTTGGCCTGAGAACATGCAGCAAACTCCTCTGTCTCGAAGCTCCCACCACCAATCGGCTTCAGCTGTAGATTTTAAAAGGCTCCATACTGACAGGGTCAAAGACCAGCATGCTATTGGAGTTCAGATTAAAAGGACACTTTTACCACAAAACCAGCCAGAAAATGAATTGCTGTGAAGACAATATTGCTCGAGAATCAAACCTTTGACCTCAAGTGTTTGAAAAGATGCTCAAAGCAAGACAGCGACAGCAAAGATGCGCTAAAGAGTAATGCCAGTTCTGTTTCGCAGAAGAAAAACACATCCATTGTTTTAATTTAAATGTCGGTTCAAAAATGAAAATCATGTATTCAGCCTCTTTTCATTTTAAATTCTGTATGACTTTTTCTATAGTGGCATCCATCCACTTCTAATGTATGGACACAAAACCAGTGCAAGCGAGTGGGTGACAGGTAAAAATATCTGCAAAATATCTGCAGCAAAAAGAAAGTCAAATGACAAAAGAAAGTCTTCTGAAACTCCTTTGACAGTTACACTTGTTTGCAGTAGAAAAATATTTGCTGCCCTTAATGATTCATGAACATAATGTCTTCCTTAATTTTAAAGGACAGTCAAATTTAAATTTTTACTTCCACTGCAAATGACTTTCCCAAATTGAAAGTTACCAAGATCATGTTCGAGAAAAAAAAACATATCCATACTGCTTGGAAAATGCAGACACCATTGCAGATTGCTTCAAATGCAGCACTTACTTTATGCCCACCCAAAAGTGACAAATTGGATATAATATTCTCACGCTTAATTAAAACCTCTATCGATTACATTTTGGCTTCCAGAAACAATCAATGTACTGCAAACTTTTTTGTTACTTGTTATTAATTTGAATCTATGTATGTATATCCTAATGTATCATTTTTTACATTTTTTTTTGTGATTTGGTTACTACCATTATGTTGGAAATGTTTTATTAACTAATAATTTATCTATGTGTTATTAATCCTGGTTTCAACATTGGGCAAAATAATCGTGAATATAATTATTGTCATTCAAGACATTCAGACTTTGGCAGAACAAAAAAAGATATTGGACAAATGTGGGGGCCCACATTTCACTTGCCCCCATTCAAAAGCACCCATTCACTTGCCTTGTTTTTGTGTCCATGCAATAGTAAATAGGTACAAGTGCTGTTTGGTTACCAACTTTCTTAAAAATATTTTCTTTTGTGTTCTGCGTAAGAAAAAATAGTCACACAGGTTTGAAATGAAAAGGGGGAGTGTAAAAGACAACAGAGTTTGCATATTTGGTGATCAAAATTAAGAATTAATAAATAACCAAAGGCAATCATGTATTTTTGAAATATGTAGAAAAAAAAATTATAGAAAAAAGATTCAAAAAAATATGAAAAATTTAAAACTGGATTTAATTTTTCTGCTGGAAGAAACATGTTTGATTTTTTATACCCACTACCTTTTCCATTAAGAGCTTTAAAAGTAGTGAACCAAAAAAAAATCAGGATAATTGAGACAGCATAAACACTGCAGGAAGCATCAGCTTTAACGGTCTCAGATTTAGATGGGGAACTTTGGAAATATGAGGTGTCTTAGATTCTAAGCTTACACTGAAGGATCTGATCTACTCTATTTGCATCTGTTTTAGTATGTTCTTGAAGAATATGAGTCTACTCATGAACAGGTCAAATTACATTTGCCTATACAGTGAGCTTAAAGTATCTTTTAAAAAAATACTTTCCTCTTAGCTAACAATTTATCAGGGTCCAATATTCAAATCCATAGATCTTTAAAGCTTCATTGATTTCCTCCCATTAAAAGGCCTCCAGTGTTAAAGGATAATGCAATTCCGGTTGAAGGTGCAGCTTCTCCGCTTATTCGATTGTGCTTCTCTCGCCGCGGTTACGTGAAACCACTTTGGGAAAGTAAAGCAAGAGATGAGAGCCGAGACGGATGGGTTTAATAAAGATATTTAAACAAGGTTACGGGGTCTCTCAAGCTTGGGACCTGAACCACCAATGCATTTGATAAAGATCCCAAGACAATATTCTTCTTTCACTGGTCAAACCATAAAGGGGCTTATTGATTTTGTGTACCCATGGGGCGTCTACCAGTTTACACTGGGAACATACAGATATCTTTGAGGGAAGTGATGAAGACAGATTTAGTTTGCAGCCTTTCACGTGACTCAACTGAGGGCTTCAATGCACTGCCCTGACTTCCTTGCAGATAGCTTAACAAAGGCACTTTTACAAGGTTCAGTGTAGCAGGAAACTGGAAAGCGTGCACAGTTAACAGTGTAAACGTTAAAATATTTCATCTGAAAATAGATATAGATTTGATTGACACACCAAAAACCTGTAAGGTGGTTTGTTCTCAGGATGCTTGTGGTGGATTTAAAGGAGAGAAGAGAAGTGTGTTCATGGATTTGGAAACAATAAGGTAAAATTAACTAATAAAACAATTTAGGAAATATTCAAGATCTCTTCGCAAGCTTTGACATTTTCGAACATTTCATGTTCTTTGCTACTTTACTTTGAAAGACATTGAGTCAAAAATGTGTGTAAAAATCATATACTAATCTAAAAAACTGTGATTCTGTGGCAAAGACATACATATTTGAACTATTTGAACTTTAAACCCCAAAGTGTGGAGTGTTTACATTGTAGGTCAGAACAGGGTACACTGATTTGGCAACCCTGACATGAGCCATATGAAGCGGTCTTTATAGTAAGAGTAAAAAAAGCTAAAAAATATTTTAAGGGTAAAAAATAGCTGGCAGTCTGTTTTATTACACAATGAGAAAAGGGTGAAATAGTTTTACAACCATTTTTGTGGAAATGGTTTCCAAAAACATAAATACAGTTGAAAAAATGAAACGTGTAGTTAATTTTATTTTACAGTCAGTTTTCAAGTTTAAATTTTGTGTCTTTAGATGTATATGAAGACAAATCATATTTTCTTAATCTGTAGTTTACACTATTTATGTGTCATGGTCAAACATTTGATGTCCTGTAAAGGAGCAGAACACAATTGTTTGTTTGTGAAGATTTTTCTATAAAGGTTTCTCCAAGTAATTTTGGGGCACCACTGACTCTGTTAGAACAAAAGATTACTATTGAAGTCAACGGTGAGCCGAAATGACTTACAAGGTCTCATTAAAATGTATTAATGTTCAACATCTATTCTATGGATGATCTATGCCTTTAAGCTGTTTGTTCTTCATAAATTCATAAACAAATGTTTTATACATTTGTGCAGACAATATTTACACGCGGGCATTTATAAGCCAATAGCTGGCATGGTTTGAGACAGACGGATGCATTTTTAGTATGAATATACATACTCATCCACACATGCACACAAACAGTGTTGGCATATTTATTTTACTATATAGCCATTTATATATAGAGCAAGGGCATTTTTTTTCTTACTATAAGAACATATTTCTTATGCCAGACTTTGGTGACCAGAAATAAATTAGAACTGTAAATAAAGGAAATACATGCATAAATACTACAAACATAAATAAGACTAAAAAAGAATAACAGCAGTGAATAGCAGTGCAGTAAGTCCTTGATAACTGACTACACATAAGCCTGTGCCCTGTTTCATTTCAATATCTCATCATGTGAGACATTACAGGTAAATATGAATATAGGTGCCGAGGGCTCAGGGTTCAGGGCAACTTTCACTCTAATAAAAACAGATGACATAATGGGTCCCCGCAAAAAAATTTAATGCCTCTCATGGGAGAAAAAGTCCATAAATCTTCATTTGTCAGCATGGGTCTTGTTGACTTTCGTTCAGAACTGGCCTCACTTTTCTCAAAGATCTCATATTGAACTATGCTGAAAATGTATGCAATTGCCATGATTGTTGAAAAGAAAAAAAGTAACCTGCTATTTTCTTCAATTTTGTGCATCCATAATTGAGAGTTACTCAAAATGACAATTGTATAAAATGATAATCTAGCATCATCTATCCATTCTGAAATCTAAAAGCAAAGTTTCTCAATATGCAAATGACAATGAAGCATCAAAGAAATGAGAGCTCAGGTAACCATCTTTTCTGCCTTAAACCTTTTATAAGGTACTTAAACCTGGATTGGTTCAAATGTAAGATTTTGATCATTCGAATATTTAAGTGACAACAATAACAGTATAATTTCTTTGTTAATATTGAAGGTATACAATTTTTTGTATACAAAATTTTTTTTCTCAGTAATAACTTGTAACACAGCCATAAGTACAGTAATAGTAAAATGTTTAAATGGCTACTATTCAGATATTTATCTATTATTATAAAAAGGTTAGTTCCATTCCTCAACTTTCTCCAAAAAATTGATTTGCCTTACAACACTCTTCAGCCGTGATTAATTCACTCGTACCTTATTGCTTAATTATATTGCATGTCTGACGGACAAAATAGTTGTGTCACAAAACATGCAACAGTGCACCGGTTCAACATATGAAATATCGATGTGATATTTCTTAATCTCATCTCAGAAAATTAATTTGGTATCGTATCGTGACAGTGTATGATGCAAAAAGGACAATTTTGTCATTACTCACTTTCTAGTTGTTTCATCGGTATACATATCTTTCTCTGTGTTCCACAAAAAATATACATTTGGAAGAATGCATTTAACCATAACAGTATCATGAATCCCATTGACAACCATGTTGTGTGTGCAACCTTTTCAGCTGTAATTAATCCACAATACAGAACGGCCTCTAGTATTTAATTGCTTTTATAAAACCGTAACCACTCAATATAAGTATTGATATCAAAAATATTTCTACGTTTTTTGATTTAGTATTTTCTTTAACTACCTTCCGCTTTAGTTTAACTATATCCAATTAAAAAAGTGTATAAATGATGACAGAATTTTTACTTTGGGTAAACTGTTCCTTAAAACCAATGCAAAATAAAATGTACCAAACTAAAGTTGTCATGAAATGGAAGTTACAATGATATGTTCTCCCTTTTGTGACATATGCCTGTTATATAACAGCTTACTAAAATAATAAAAAAAGATAGGATTTTGTTCTATGTAATTGCGATACATGATTGGACCCTGAACCGAGACCAAGATGTCATTACAACCGACAGGTTAATGTTTTTGATCAAAGATTACGAGAGCAGGTCTATAAAACTTAACTTAATAATAATGTCGACATGCACTGATAAATCACTTGCAATATCAAATTTAAGATGCCAGTTCTTCCTAGTAATAAAAAGAACCACTTTGACATTTCCTCTGACTTTCTATAAAAATGTCCCAACGTTGATTTATAACATTAGTTACAATTAAACCTGCTAATAACCTGTTTTATTCACGCAGGTGAAATGGAACGTTTTAAAAAGTTAACGCCCAAAAACTTTCTAAAACACCCAACTCTTTTATCATATTTTGCAAATCACTTGAATGAAAAAAGCCCCAAAAATCTGATTAACTGTTAATTTTATGATCATTTAGATGATGTTTGGTTGCACCAAAGTATTTATGATTTTTCATATATTTCTGTATTCATCCATTGCATATATCCTTGTGTTTCCATGCCAGCCATGCCTTTCTCAGAACACACTGCTCACAGGTAGATCAGCAGACTACCTGTAGAGTAATTAAGTGGACATGGAATAACCACACAGTTGAGCGATAACTCAAGAACAAGTTTATCTCTGACTACTCATTAAATCAAGCGTTGTATCTTCAAGGCCGCAGACGAAATCGCAAAACTATGTGGCGAACTACGAAGGTTTGTAGTACGGCCAGCTGCTGATGCTGCAGCTCACTAGCCCAGATTAAAACCCTTCTGTTCCTGCTATATCTGCCCAGCCAGACGTACAGACACACAGGCGTACTGCCTTATCAAAACCCACATTCCATCAGTACCATACTCTTTCACAGTGGGGGGAAATTGCCTACATTCCACCCCAGCTCGCTCCGTTTCCCCACCCCAAAGCAATCTGCTGTTGAGGACTGTTCCAGTCGTCCACTTGAGCAGACCTTGCTATTTATACGGAACCCTTCTGTTCACCAACATGGACGCGGATTCACTTGTCTGATTAATGAGCTTGGAATTTTCGCGATGGAGTGAGTTCGGATTCGGGCTAAAAGATGGCGATTTTGCAGTATTATTTTTTAATTTTGTGTCTATGTTATTAAAAATTTTTTGTCCGATTAACTTAAATATTTATATTAGAATTCATCATATTTATTTGTATATATTACAAATATGTAATTGTTAATTCAAAATGTTCTTTTTTCATTACATAAACTTAAAAAATATGAGTAAATGTTTGAGAAATTAACTGTTGAAATTTAATTAATTATTTTAATATTTTTTACTGAAACAAATCGATTTAAGGTTTTTAAAAGATTGGATCAAGTTAAAATATTTATGTGATATTTACTGAGGCACGCTAAACATATTTACAGTGTATAACACTTTGAGTTATTCAATATACACAAAATAAAATCTTAGCAATACTTTCATGACATTGAAGCTTACAGTAGCTTCCCTCCGTTCCTTTTATCCGTTTGATCACACTGTATTTTTAGCTGGTCCCTGTAAAATGGAGAGACCCGTCTACTTCGGCTCAGAATGAATGACTCTATCTAGAATCAGATTGGAAGCAATCAAGCGGGGAAGTTTTGATAACAAAGCCGACCCACAGTGCAATGGGCAGCGGTTGAGGGGGCGGACGTCACACGTCACATGCTGTATGGTCTCTCTGAAAAGGCTTAGACTGCTGGCATTGTCAGCCTTGTCTTTGAGGTGGACAACAAAACACGATTCAGTCGAGAAGTGCTAATCAGCAAAGAAGATCTGGACAGGCTGTTTGTTTGAGAAGCCACATAGATGCCAAAATACTGTCTCTGTTCACGAATCAGAAAGCAGTCACCTGAACAACCCATTTACTAAAGAACGGATTCAACCAAACACCAAAAGCACAAAAAATTTATTTATATTAGATGGGGAACTGAACCCATGTCCTTGTTAAGGCAAGTGCCGTGTTGTACAACTTGAGCTACAGGAACCCTCCATGTTGTAGCAGTCTGACACCCAACTGATACATATGGCCAGACAAAAAAAGACATGCTGCTCTGTCGTCTGGGGTAAGGTTAAAACGGGACACCTTAGACCTGTAGAAACTTGCTGATATGGTCAACATTAAAAATGGCCAGCAGACCAAGACCAACCTCAAGGTCTCAGGGGCTCAATGGCCACAAGTTTCCACATGTGTTTTCATTTCCAAATACACAACCGTGCAATAGTGCATAGCAGCTAGAGATCATAGGTTTAAGTGTATAATCTGTTCCGTGTGAATTTGGGCTGCACATTTAATGGAAAAACTAATTGGGATTACAATTACAGGTGAATCAATTACATAATTGACCTAGGCCTCAATTGCAGCAGTCAATTTGCGCTCATTTTTGTGCAATTCGCCAGTATGATTGGGCACTGAGTGGAGTGGTGAATTAGAAATTATAAAATTGATAAGTTGACGTGTCTTTAGTTCTACATTCTGAATGTTTTATGAACAACAAAACTCCCATAGTTATTTGTTATTTAGATGAAAATAATTGGTTTTGGTTGTTCAGAATGTACCACGCAGTTGCTTCACAGAAAGTTATAAAACACTTCAAAACTTCAATATAATATGTATTAATCGACAATAATAATTGCAATTACAATGTCAAGGTAAATATTACCTGAAATTATGTTTTTTGTCTAAATCTTGACACACCTCATGAATGTATATACTGTAGTTGAAATGCATATAGAAATCACAATGAAACATAACTGTGCGCTTTGGCAAAAATGTGTTAAAATTTTTTGAATATAACATGCTGTATCGTATTTTCATCTATGTACAAAATCAAATAAAAATTCATTTTTAAAAAGTTACGTGGCTTTACTATGTTAACATTGACCACCCACTTCAGTTAAGGTGGGCTCTGTTGATACATTCTAAAATATTATGTTTTCGAATAACATTTGTAAGGGATCTGCAAGATATTTCAGTAAAATAATCTACAATCTGCAAATTAATACTCTGTATAATATAAAACTTCTTTATCACTATAATTGACATTTATTATCAGTACAAGATATACTTTCAAGAATAATAAATGGCCTTTTTCCATTTTTCAGCTCGACCCATTTACAAGTGTAAAGACACTGGCCTATTCATCCTTATTTTCTTTCAAAATGAATATCATAAAATAATACAGATTAAACAGGGCCATTTGATGTATCAACGGAATGATAAAGAACACAAGACATTTTTACACTTATAAGAATGATTCACAGTCTAAGTGTAATTATAGTCTTACAGGAAGTGGCTATTTATACAGATAGAAAGATTCAATTCTTCAACTATGGGAGTCAATGGTTCCCGGAAATCTCAGTTGCTAACATACTTTTAAATATGTTTCTTTGCCTGAACAAAATTAACGGTGAGTAATTTACAATAGAACTTCCATATGTGGGCGAACTACCCTTTAAATAAAAAACTTTTCTCAAGACCATTGTGGAAACATTAATACCCCGACTTAATGACTGTGATTCATTAACTCCTGTATGAGAAATTCTATTAGATCTCCTTACCAAGTCTTATATTTTAATAATCCATAATCTGATAATTGCCAGCAGTGACTGTAAGTGGGGCGCGTTACAACCATATCTCCCAAAATTACAACCATTTAATATCGCAGGATTTTATAAACGACATTTATGAACAATATAACCTGTTATCATTGCTTTCATTGCCTTTACAATCGCTTTATTTACTAGATTGTAACAATAACAAAGTTAATGAAAACGATGTAAACGCAACGGTACTAAAGACAGTGATATTAAAATAACAATGAACAACCCACTTCATCACATCAGGGTTTGTTACCCGAGAGACATCACAAAACCTTCTTTCAATCACAGTCGTGAAATAAACACGTGTCTGTTCATACAACCGCACAGGTGCTTTTAACATTATGGAAAATAAGTTTGGGATGCGCATTTTCTTTTCTCGGATCATTTCAAGTAATGCCAATAAGTGAGTGAAATCTTCGATTTTAGGGAAGGAAAGTCCATTAGCTCAGAGTCTTTTCAAATGGTGCAATTATATCTGTTCCAGAGATTTAAAAGACCTGCGTGGCTCCTGCTGCGGCTGCATGCGGACTTTGTTCTCTGCGAGTTATTAACCTCTCTCTCTCGCTCACGCCTCGTTCTCTTCCTTTCTCTTTGTAAATTATGCCATTGCATCCACACGGATAACAAGCCAAAATCACCCACAGCCGCAGAACTTCAAAGAGCCTGGTCAAATATTGACTATAGAAATTAAAATTCTCTGATTTCCCCTCACAGGCAATTAGTTTCACAGTGCTGACTACTGACTCTTTCCAATCACGTATTCCGCAATGGCCCGTAATGCAACAGATTGATTTTTCATATGAAAATCATGTCACTGTGGCTCTGTTCGGCTGATGTCGTGTTAGCGGTTAGTATATTGACAACAAAGGTATTTGATACCTGACGAAAGCTTGCCGTTAGGATTTACGTTCAAGTCAATGGAGTCGCTTGGCTGATGCATGGTCCCCTGAAATCTGCACCAGCCATTTGAATTCTGCCAATTTTCTTAAAGGCTTCTAGTTCTGGATGATCACATTAGCTGTTAAGGATGTGTAACTGCTTTTGAGAAAAAGCAAGGAATATGTTAATTGGTCAAGGGCTATAGGGTTACTCCGATCCGCCTTTTGCTACCGTCTTTTGTTTTGTTTATATGTAACTAAAAAAAATTGGTTTATCTGATTAACTCAAATATTTTAGTAGAATTTAGCAAACTAATACATTTTTATTACTTAAACTTTAAACATATTTGTAAATTGTAGGAAAATAATTTCTTGTCTTTTATTCAATTATTTTGATATTTCCTACTTAAAAAAATCTATTTTTTAAAAGGTTCTATTAAGTTTATATCAATTCTTATTTTTTATATTTACTAAGCAACATTAAAAACAATTTACAGTGTACCTGGCCGATACAGCGTAAAGATTGAATGCTTAAGTAAATTTTTTTAAGTAAAAACCTGTATGCTTCACCTGTATGCAAGTCTTAAAAAAGAATTTATCAAAGTAAAAATAAAACTTTTGTGAACAATTTATTAATTTACTAATTATTAAAATTAACCAAAAGGTCCACCAACTCAAATTTGAAAGTAAGAGCGCAAATTTTTTTTTAATTCGACAAGGAAACTGATATCTGATAAACTATCGGATAGGACCTTCACTACCAGCGATATTACAAAAGTAATTTATCAGAAATATATCAGGGGAATCTGTAAATCATCAATGAAGACGCTTCTTGCCTCAATAAAGGCATTATCCCTTCCATAAGAATCGTACCGGACATCACTAACCAAACAACTATTTACTACCTTAAGAACTGGCTAAAAAGTAACGTATAGAAAGGTACTTCATAATCAACTTAAACACGACCATGCTGTTTGGCATTCAAGCTATAATTGAAACCAGCACAATTCCCTGCCATCTGCGGACTTGAAAGATTTTTCTTCAGGATAAGTTGACTCGAGCCAGCGGGAGGGTAGAATAGAACTGAAAATACTCATTCTATCATTCTCTTGGTGAGGATTGGCATTTGGCTGATGGGACGAACATTAATAAAAGCATTGCTGAATATTTAATGCCACTGTCATTCTGCTCTAATGTGTGCCTGACTGCACTCATTTGCTGCAAATGTGAGAAATTCATCAAACCTTGCTGGTCATGCCTACACAGTCATTTGTTTTCTGAACTATTCTCAGCAGAAATAACCCGGAGTGTTGAGTGACCCTTGTGATGGTTCAAATGTTGTGGAGATAAATACCATGGTGCTGAGAATGTATAAGCATGTGTGTTGTGGATGCATGGTCATTTAGCATGTAGAAACATAACCTATAGGGTATAATAGGCTTATTCAGACTGATTCAAGAAACATCAACACATGCAAACAAACGCCAACGTTGTAAAAGCAAATTCCCACTGATTCAAAGAGCGCCAACAGTAGTTTCACAATGAACCTAGAAAAACATTTGATGGGGCTTGTTAAAAATGGTTGGTTTAGTATGAATTAGCCTAATGTTAGCGTTACATTACACTCACAAATGGTGGCTAAACATCTGCCCGGTTCTAGACTGCAAAATTAAGTGACTATTTTTCCAGCAGATGCAACTAGTTTTTATTAATGGTGGCAGTGGTTTGACTGCTAAAATGGTCAAAATGTTGCATATTAGAAATGTAAAGTGCAGAAATGTTACACTGTGCAGGTAACATATCCGAAAACCTCTTTTGGCCTTTCCTTATTCTTTCAATCACAGATTTATCAATGTGCCAGGACCCAAAAGGTGTAATGAGCAGATGTATACTGTGATGAATCCATCAGAATGACGGATTCACTCTTGCACGAAAAATAAACTTTTTACCTGCAGAATAATTTTGTGGCTGAGGTGAGTTAAACATTTACATGATGTGCCCTGGCCCGGTTGGAAGAGTTGGGCTTGGCACTTGGTGGAACTAGTGCCACCTCTCTCAAATGTTGGTCTAGAGCGATGATCTGACGCATAATACACACTTTACTGATTCATCACATTGGTTATATTCCACAAGAACTTCGGGAGACATGTACGTTGCGCTCCTGAAATGTCCCAACACAACGGACAGAACAGGAAGCCAACTGAAAATAGAAGTAAGGTGTCAGGTTTGTATCTATTGTAAAAAGAATCAATCACAATCGACTAAATGGCAGTTTGAGAATGTATACCGTCGGTTACAGTGAAAACATTTCCACGGTCACAAACATGTTGTGAAAGGAAAAGTGATTGGTTTCTTTACCTGTCAGTCAAATGTCAGGTTTCGAAATAGTGACCATTGTGGTTGCATATACTCCCGAAACTGTCGGTACCACAAGTGTAGCATTATTACGTTTAGTGTAGTATGTTTTTTTTTTTAAATACATTGGCGTAAATCATGTTTTTCTCACACTTATATAAGAGAAGTTATATGTTTCAGGAAAATCATAAGGTCAAGGTATATTAATCATATCAGACACCCCATGTATGTTTATATAATAAATGCTTTTAGTTCAAGTATTTGGTTTGTTTTTCATGGTATTATAATTATTTTTTACTGGTGCTTCTAACTTTTAAGTTGGGAGTGCTCCCAGGTAAAGTATTTTGAGCCCAAAAAAGAGCAGCTACATTTCCAAGATCTTCAGAATGACAGTCTAGCTTTATGTAGACATCTAAACTCAATAACAAATTGTTGCCATTTGTTTTGTATAACAGCTTTGATAGATCTGTTTTTGAAATGAAAGTGGATTAACAATCAATTTGGGGTCAGCATAGATGGGAACTCTATCATCACTGTTTATAAAGCACCCCAGACCACAGGAAGCTTTTTAATAAAATGCCAAGACCATTTCTACAAAAACCATGAAAAGGATGACAACAAACAAAGATGTCATGTTTATATTTATTTTTCAATCATTCCAAGCAAAATATGATTTATGTTTGTTCTGTTTCATGTTCTGTCTAAATCTCCTGTTAACTATTTTTTAAGCAAAAGTATAAACAGCAGCATCTAATTTTGCCGGATCAGGCTTACTGAAACTTTTAGAATTATCCGTGAATTTACTCGTACAAACAAGCACATACCTCATTTCATTAGCGAGTCAACAAACCAACTTATTGGAATTTACGTCATTAACATGCTAATTTTTTAATTGAGTACAATCACAAAAAATGCCGCCTTCATTTGCATTTAATCTGAATATTGTGTATTTGTTTGCGATTCGAAAGTGACGCTTTTCAAACTATTTCTGTTCCCTTTGTGGTTTCATTTTTTACAAAACAGGTAACGTTTTCAGGCTTGGTCATGCGGAAGAATGAATAAGCCAAGACAAAGAGCCGAGCTAATTAATCTGCACAATCTCTCATCAACTGTTTACCTCCTCGCACTCCCAGCAGTGAACCCTGAGAGTCAGCCAATTTCATTCCTTGGAGGAGGATATTCAAGGATATACTCTGTCTATACTACAGAGAGGCTTGTACAAGTCCTACAAAGCTAACACTGATGGAGGGTACCTGTATCTGGTGTGCAAAGTGAAATGAGAGAGGCATACATTTCAAATACACTATGTAGGGACTTGCTCAGTCACTAACCTATGTTATTCATAAAGGCTTATAGAAATCTTACAGGGCCTGGTTTTTATGAAAGGACTGGTGTTGTTCCATGAACCCCGAATTTCTTTGTTGGATTTCTAGGAACTTGATCAAAGTGACTGACTGATCTTTTTCAACTTTAAAGTACTCCCCACAAGAGCCAGTTACACCGCTGCTGAATACAATCTGGTAAACATCCAATTTCCTTCTCTGGTCTGTTCTTTCTCATCATATTTTATTGGTAGTCCTAGTGATTGCATGCATTTCCAATCTTGACTATTGGTCCTGAACCAAAAGATCTATTTCAACCATCAGTAATTTTAAAGGAGGAGTTCATAAAAATGTGATTTTAAACCAGATCACTTTATACTGCCATTTCGTGGCCAAAACTGCACATCTCATAGTTCCTCAAAATCAAACAACAATGTGTAAATAATAACAACATTTTTGTTTTCTAGTGAACTGTTGCTTTAAACCTGGCTTTTCTTCACATAGGCTGTCTTAAAACTAAGACAGCCTTTCTAAGGCATATCCCTGATCACAAAGAGAGCTTTCTTCCTTCTCCAAGTGGCCTCTTCCACCCCCTCACATGCAGCAACCGCACCAGAGGACAAGCTATTCACATACTGAATATAAATAAAAAGAGAAATAGGGAAAAACTACAGCTGGGTGCAGAGAGAGAGAGAGATGGAAAAGCCACTATGCCTCGTCCTACAGACGATGCTAGGAAGCTTCTAGGTTTGGTTGCCCTGGTTATAGCACAAAGACAGTGATGCAGATGCATTTCTAAAAAGAAAAGAATATGAAACATGCTTCTCTCTTCTGCATGCAGCATCTTATTGCATCTTGCTCAAACTCTCTCTCTGCCTCCACAAACAAGTTTAAAAGGAAGTTCTTGTTTTATGTTCTGCTAAAGATTTAAAGTTGCAGGTTAAATCTGACCAGCATTCTAAACTATAGCTGTGTCCGAAACTGCTCACTTGTTCACTCATTCCTATATATTCAGAAAGCATTGATGACGTCTTTTTTTCCCCACAGCTGCTGACCAATCAGAATTCAGGAACCCAAATAACTTGAATAAATAGTTAAATCTCCAAGATATTACTTTAACATTTTGATACGCAAATACAACACGTTCCGTTGTTGTGTTCTGTTCTAATGTTCGTTTAGTTTTGAAACCTCTGGACCAGCGTTGCTTACATCTTCTAAAGGGGTCTATAGACATATGGATATATCCATAATATTAATAACAAATAATCTATAATGTAACTAAATCCCACCAGAAATTTGCAAGAAATATTTTTCCTTTCCATAGAACGCATTTCTCATTAGAGTCTACTTTAATCCAATCCTTGTATTTCTGTCCTATGCATAAAGAATTGACCAGTGGAGCATAACAAAAACCTCTCTGTAAATGAAAAAGACCCAAAGTTTAATGATAGCACTGTGAAGCCACACTTTCACCACACACATAAGAAAGAGACAGAAAGATATACGTACATTATAGCGACCACATCAGCAATGCATTAAACCAGATGAATCTAAAATCATATTCTGGACATAAATGTACATTTGTATCAGGCGTCAAAAGACTGTCAGAAGGTGGCGTTTTATATGACTTATATAGGGCTTTACGTGGATAGGCCATGACTGCATTTTCTCATGTTTCTTTTAAACTAAATCCCTGGAACTGTAGGACTGAAAGCATTATAGAAATCTTCATTCGTCTCTGCTTTAGACCAACGTTGTTGTACTGGAAAATTACTCTGCCCACGTAATAAGAACAAGTATATTAGAGAAAAAAGTCAAATGATTGAGCTAGACTGGTGGAGGCTGCCCATAGGCCACAGAGCATATGGTCAGTACAGTCATTTTTCATTTCAACTCACAAGCTTAAAGCCAATTTACATGTTCTCATTTTGCTTTTTTTCTGTCCAATCTTAACATGGAGCTCATTGACAAAGATGTCAAGCATTCAAATGAGCTGATGCGGCAAACGTAGTTTTCCATTTATCTCATCCGCCTGCACAATAAAAGCTTCAACACTGTTTAAACACAACTGTGACATTACCAACCACATTATCTGGTAAAACATTGACTCCAGTAGGTGGAGCAATGTACACTTGGCAAATTCTAGCAGCGTATTTACATCACCATGATTTCCTCCAACCCCAACACGGCAGAGAGCTCAGATCGGAACACAAATCATTCTTCATCATTGCATTATTGCATTTTTTTCTGACAACCCTGGAAACTCAAGGAAAGCTGTATCTAAGAACACAGAGAATGAAATTAAGAACAACCCTTTTTGGCAAAATATCAACTGTAAAAATGCCACAAGTATGCACCTTGTTTTTACTATGCAACAGAGGTTCACAGGCAGTCGCTGAATAATGGAAACCCAAGTCATAATACATTAAGCAGACCTTTTATCTGAGATGACATGGCTGGGAAAATTGTTGTTTTCTTTTTTTTCTTGCAGTGCGGCATTAACATGCCACTGGTGTTTGCCTTCCCTTTCCTCGTTTTTCGCCGCTACTGTGATACTTAGCACGAGGCAGATTGGTACTTTATAAAGCACAGAGCAGCTTGCCTCGGGATGTTTTAGGGCGATATTAAGAATTGTGAATAAATAACAATGATGTCAATGAGCAGAGGCTGAGATGTGGTTGTAAGGGAGCTCGTGCCAGATTTCAAGAACAAATCAATTCCGGTGCTTTTTAGGAAAGATTTCTGTTCTGCAAAAGAAACAAGACTGTCCCTGTATCTAAATACACATATTTCTAGATTCTAAAGTGGACACTTTGCTATCCCATGAGGAGCTTTAGTTATGATACGCTAAAATGACATCAAATGCTTGTTTTCCCCAATTACATTTTTTTAGGGGTTATAGCTAGTATTTCGCTCATCCTATGTATAGGAATATATTTTAAATTGATTACAGAATCAACTGTCATTTTGTCAATTATAATTGTATTGTAAATTAGAAGCGTGCATGGTCATCTTCAGTCACTTCCTGTTGCCCAACCCGTTTTACATTTTTCTTACTGCTGTATATTTTGCACACGCTCTCTTTTTTACTGCACTCTGCTCTCCTATATCTCTGTAAACTTCAACATGTCTCAGAATGGGTTATGCTTTGAAATAAAAATACGGTTGCTTTTCAGTGTGAAAAGCTATGTGTCATTCAAGATAAACATCAACCCAGGAAATATAATCTGACATTGAAGAAAGTGGCAACCCTTTAGCAGCCTTGTAAAAATAACCCTATAACAATCACTTGCACATTTAATAAATCTGATCCGAAGAAGATGTGTCTGCGACATCTTTCAACAAAAACTCATAAACGTACAACAGATGCTTGTTGTTTTTATGGCCTGTTGTATTTGGGCAAAGACTTAAGGTGACCGAACCATGAACTCAGTAACAGGTGTGTTAATTTTGTTGACTGTGTTTTAGATGAAAAGCATGAATCTCATTTCATTTACAAACCCCCAAATTAACCTTGGCAAAACGCTTATAACCATAACCATAATAAACTTGACAGAGCAAATAAGAACATGCTATACAAGGCTTCATACCAAATATGACCAATAAAACACCCCATGTCAGAAGTTCACGGCGTAGTATATAAAATTTTTTTACAAATTTCGCATCATTCTCGCTGTATTTGATGCCTTGAAGCCCACAGTTTTATCTACACGAATGCAGGAAAGCAGAGATTGTTCAAATCGCTGGCAAAAAGCTCAATTAAAAGGCATATTGCCTACGAAAAACTAATCCTGACATGAACTGTACAATAACCTTGCTTTGCTATGCTTAAATTGGAGAATCATAAGTCGAAATTGATTGGATTGTTTTCCTGAAAGGAGGGCCTTCCATTTACATTTATTCATTTGCGAAACACTTTAATGTAAAGTGACTTACAAGTATTACGCAGTGAACATTTATCACTGCAGAGCAAACAGGGGTATGGTGTCTTGATCAAGGACACTTCAGTCATTATCTGCTGGCACTGGGATTCAAACATGCAACCAAGTCAAACAAGTCCAACTCTCTAACCACCAGACCACGACCGACCATTCCTTCTTGTCTGCTGTCATTCAATATCAAGAAACTGGAACTATACTTGAAATTCATGTGGACACTGTCGAAAGATTTGCAGATTGTTCATATAAGTCATTTAAAAGAATAACATGGGTGGGGTTGTACAGTGTGCACAATATGAATAATGTGGAAAAATACATATTGCAGGTACAGAGTGGTAGTACCCTTATGGCACACATCCATCTGGCCAACATTATTCGCTCATCTGCAATACATTTTTGCAACATCTGCAGTCAAATGTCATTTAGACCTCTTCAATATGTCTGTAATATGTGTATGATTTTGAATGGATGTACAGCAGCTCTTCCCAAGATGTGAAGCTGACATTTTTATACAGCAGATTGTTTTCCAGATCTTTAGCATCTTACATACGTACAGTAGGTATGAAATAGAAAATATTAGTTAAATAAGTTTTGTGTACAGTAATAAATTATTTAATCGTAGAAAAGCATCATTTTGAGCCATATATCGAAATGGAAAGTATAGAGTCAATTCAGTTCTGCTTGTTCCTCCACGGTCTTGGATTCTCGACAGACCTCAAAGATGCAGAATTGTATCATCCAGCACAGATTTGTGGGGCGTGGCTTGATACTTTATTTGCATAATTTCTTTGGTGATTACAGTGCTAACGCCGCACAGACAGATTGCGCAAATAAAGTGGGTATAATCTCTCCGGGAGTATTACATGAATCATCTCATGAAACCTACAGTAGTATTTTAAGTGTAACAGTAAGAGACAGCAAGGTATTTCATCAACTGAAAAGGGAGGCCCAAGCTCTCATCATCAAGATCAAGCTCAATTCTAAAATGTATCTAATTGCAGCATCCGTATCCACCGAGAGCAATTTAGTGTGTCTCATCGCGGACTATTGTGTGGATTTTGTGAATGACATAATCCAAAGTTTTAGACAGGAAAGACAAATGCACATTGCCCACATCCTTTCTAAAGCGCATGCTGACTGAGACATAATTTGCATATATTACCACATTATTCTACCCATCTACCAGCTCTTCTGCTCTCGTGGGCATCGGGATTAAAGTGAAATGGACGTCCCATGATGATAATTTGTTTTAAAAGTTAATCAAACACATAGAGTCTGTTTGCAGGCCTCCCAGCGTGCATTCTAATCAACCTGAGCTTTGTGTTCATTGCAGACAGTCAAGGCAGAAAAACAGGGCCATTGGGTCAAGGAAATTTGAGGTGTTTTATGCACTTGCGCACACAATTATAGTGCCTTTGTGTTCTTCAAGCAAAATATTTACATTGCTGTGCTTTTAATAATGCAAAGGTCGTGGCAGGCCTGCTTTCAAGGCGAGACACTTAAATGGGGGTTTAGATGCTTTAATAAGAAATAGAAATGTCAACCCCTCTTCCCTGGAAATAAGAGCAAAGCAGTTGTTTTCAATGCCTACACACTGAAAGATACTGTGAGAATAAGCCACATTATCCCAGGACTAGGCTCTCTTATATATAGTAGGAGAACAAATTGAAATTAATATAGAAATTTGAATAAAAACAAATTTATAATTTCTTACATTCTTTGATTTTCTGTCTTTTTCCCTCTCAATCCTCAGTTTAAAACTTGGTGTTAGTGTTTCACAACCGCACATATGGGATTACAAGTGACCCGGATGAACTGATGATATCAGATGAGTTTAATATCCAAATGTAACCCAAATAATCCAATAGAAGGTATCAAATTCGCCGGCATTTACCAACTGTCCCTGTCTTCCGGCAGGTGATTGTAATAAATCAGTTTGTTTTGTTGTTGCTCTTGGGCTTGTTCATTTAGAGCCTGACAGCAGAAGGCATTAACAATAGTCGGCCCTGTTGAATGATGTTTCTCGAAAGAACCTGGGGGGGCACTCAGCTAACATTGCTGATGTGACAATTCTGATTCTAAAACAAAGTGTTGTTTAAGTTAAATCACATACAGCTGGAGACAACTTTGTCATTAGCGAAATCATTATTTAGAAGAGGCTGTATAAATCTTTGTGTTGCTCTCTGAATAAAATTGAGAGGAAATGCTGTGCTTTGTAACAGCGTGTCTATTTTGCAAGACGCATACTGTGTAGGCTTGTTTATTTTGCAATTAAGTTCTGAAAATAAAGATGTGACCATAACAACGTGTGTGTAATATTAAGAAGGATCTATTGATAGAAATGCAACATAATATATATAAATATGTTTTCAGAGGTGTACAAAGACCTTACATGAACTCTTCTACTTTATCAAATATACACTGAGCCATTGGTTCCGATTCGTAACCTCACCATTAGATGCACTGGATTTCACAAACTGGACCTTTAACAAGGATTAAAATGGCCAACATGAAAAAAGTTAAAGATATACTGCAATCTCAAGAAGCTAATGGTTATTTTACGTTTCTTTGTTGTTAGATCTCATTCCAACGTGAAACATTCCTCCACTTTTCCCCGTTTCAACATACCATGACCTCATTCCAAAAATCGCAGTCCGACACAACAATATCAAGCTAAAAATGGCCCGTTTACTTAAAATCAAAGCAGCTGTAAGCTCATATATGTACTTATTCATGAACAGTCCACGGGCAACAAACCCAGACAAGTTTGGAGACAAGCAAAAACTCTACAAGCCTCCAAATCGAAGCACTACAAGTCAATAGCGCACGCTGAAATCCACCTGAAATCCACCTAATGTCACAATGCTCGATTCTTTTTCAAGTGAAAAGCTGCGCTTTTATAAAACCATCAGGCTGTTCAAAGACTGGAAGCCCTCCAAGTTCAAAGCCTCTCTATACAAAGGCAACACACAATCATGCTTTATACCGTAGAGTCGCTTGAACACAAAGCGCAGTCTCCATCAAGAGATTAGTTTTGCCTTGGGAACATCCTAATCTTGAGTCATTTGAAATCATATCCTCTTTGTTCAACCAAAATTTAATTTTGGACCATGCAGCCCTATTGCCATTTCATTCTGTGATAACATTAATCAAATGTAAAAAAACCTACAGTATGGTTTCCTGTGAATAGTTGCGCACCCTCTGTGTGAATGGAATATGTTTTGGCACGCGGAAGTGTATCTCTCCATCATTAGTGTTCACGACAGCACCTGCACATGTCCATCATCCGCTCTTGCCAGACTTGTGAAAGGTCAGAGGTCGAGCTGTATGCCGCAGGCTGTGTTTTTTGTTTTGGCATGCAGAGGTGAAACCAACCTAAGATTAGAGTTGGACTTGACTGAGGGGTCATTGTGCGAGAAATTATTTGGAGGGAAAGCAGACAGGTGAGAGGAGCTACATCTGGGGGAATAATGAAAAAGTTCCTGCCCCAATAATAGAAATGGATCATGCAGTCCAGGTGGGAATAATGGAAATATACTATGAAGTGTGGCTCCCGTTTGTCCAAAAATGAAAATTGTGTCGTCATTTACTCAATTTGGAACATATATGATTTTCTTCTAGAGATAAAATAGTGGCACCACAAAAGAAATGGACATGAATGTGTGCCATGTACCAAATACTTCCAACTATTTTTTTTGTTTTCTGCGGAAGAAAGTCATACTTGTAAAGGGGTGAGGAAAAAATATGTATTTTCAACTAAACGATGACTTAAATTCAAACCGTAAAGCCTGCAAAAGAAAGTAAATTGAATTATTTTTGTGTGTCCTAAACTTATGTTTTAGCCCAAATAACCATGCTGTAGTATAAACAGTAACAGCACCGATGATAAAAACGGACTATTATTCCCCTTCCTGCATCTGACTTCCCGGAGTGGTGTTTCACCACATCTCTTATTTGATGATAAAATCCATTTGCAGGCTCCGGGCCCTGTGACGACAGACTTCAGTACCGCACCTTTACTCGTCCACGGGTGAGTTCACGCCTATCACGCCCGTCCTTGTGTTCCCCACCGACTGTGTCGAATGCTGAGCGGGAGATGAAACGGCATCTCCTAAGGGGTAAACACTGGCTGCCCCTCTTAATGCACTCGAGCGTTATGACTGCTCACTTCAAAGAGTCTTACTTGCTCACTTTTCTACCTATTATAACAAAATTCGAATAGGGCTTGAGGTCTTCTTGGGAAAGTGCTGGTAAGATGGGGGTAAGTAGATTACATCTGGGTGTTGAAAAGACAATCTTACGGAGGGTCACGTGAGCAAGGAGATGATTGGTACGTGATTGGTAAAGAGATTTTTGAAGGGATTCTCCAATAATCATAGTTTTTAACCGAAAAAAGGTTTAGAGATCAATTCTATTGTGTGTTCAATTTCTTTTTGAACATAAATATATCACATAAAAAAGTGTATGTTCCGTCAAAAAAAGGCACATTTTTGTACCGTAATATTACATGGACAATTCCAGAGTTAAAGACATGACATTTTGCATTATGGACGTGACATAAAAACACTCGTACAATATAATTCTTACCTGTAAACTTAAACAACTGTTTATATGTTACGAAACACTTGATGATAGTGTTTAAACATAAGAAAAAAATCACTCTATGCACAAGATTTCTATTTATAAAAAGGGAAATAAGCCTGAAGGTATGGAGGTGACAAAAAAGGAAACTGTTTTTTGATGATGACGAACTTCTATAAAAATGTCAAGAGAGTACTCACATGGATATTGGGATCACCAAATGTTAACATATTTATAGCAAATAAGCATAGTAAATACCATTTGGAAAAACTTTACATTTTACGGTAAGGTTGACATTTTCACGGAATTGCTCACATGATTATGTTGTATAAAAATTTTCGTTTTCTCTAATATAATTTTTTTTACGGCATTTAAGAAACCTTTAAAATAAATGTACATGTCTTGCATACATCTTTGGAATGAAGTAAATATACTATTTAAATTTTGACAATATGTTAGTAAAAATTATAATCTGATTCACTCAAATATTTCTATTGGAATTCACCCCAAAATTTGTGTATGTTACAAATATATGTTTATTAAATAAATACTTTTTTAATCACACAAGCTTATTAAAATCATTATTTAGTTAAAAATAACTTTATTTTGTGATTTTATTAAGGCATGTGAAATATTTGTACTTTAAAACATCTGCAAACTTTTTTGATGTTTCAGCACATTATATCTCCTCCTTCTACCTAATGAATAGACAAATCACAGTAGCCTGATATGAAATGGAAACTAGCTATAAACCTTTGACCCCACTTCAATAAAGTAGTAGCCCGACCCAAAAAAAAAACCTGGACCTGATTTATAGGATAATGATGAAGGCAGTCCCTATATACAGAGCCAAGGGCAATGTGTTAGAGATGAATACTCTGAAAGAGTGAAGTCAAGGGAAGGGCATGAGGAACAAATGCAGTAGTGAATGATCACAACAGACTAGTGGCTAAAGCACTTGGGCTTTGACTTCATGCCAGGCAGTTCCCTCTTGATTTATGTTGTTTTCACAGGGTGCTGGGCCACAAAGCGATATAAGTGCACCGTCCCGACTGCTTTCTCATAGACATCGGCTGAGGGAAACTTCAATGCGCGGCAGCAATCAGAGGGGGGCTGTACACTTCAAAAATTGAAATGGCTGACGGTGGTGTTTTTATGACTAATAGCTGTAATAGCTGCCAGTTGTGGTCACATTAAGACGCAAGAAAGAAAAGTGCAAACAACTTTGAATGATGAAGGCTAATGTCAGAGAGTCTGTGATGTTATTTTAGGACTATGGAAGGTAGAATTCCTGGAAGTTGTCACATTATTTTACATTATAAATTAAGATAAACTATGTTCTAAAATTATAAACCACATGGATGTTTTCCAATTGTGTCTTTTATGTGCATATTTTGAAAAATGGTGGTAAAGGAAAACTGCTGTAGCCCATTTAGTTGTACTGGTTATGAATTCATACAATAGAAGTGAATGGAAGCCTGTTGTTTTCAGATACCAATGTTCTTCAAAATATCTTCTTTTGTGCTCTACTGTAGCACTTTCACATGTCTATCCATAGTGTAAAACCAGCCAGATTTTGCTGGCCCTTTAAGAATCACCCACTTCCCATGCGCAATGAGCAACTGAGCTCTTTTCTGACTCCGCTCACACACTGGCTTTTGGCTCCAATATTAGTTTAAAACTCCCCCGTACTTTAATAACAGCCTCCTCGTAGAGCTTGCGTTACATTCTGACAGGTTCACAAAACAATATGCGCTTATATGCCCAGCACAAACTATTAAGGTCAGGCCGACATGATCAGGCACTTGTTAAACATAATCATCAGTCGCTAACATTGCTTTTTAACATCAGGGACCTTCAGAAGGATATAAGGCAGCATGAGTCACACATAAAAAAAGGCTTAATAACCATTTTTATTAACACTTTAAGAACAATAGCATCTGTCTTTCTCCTCACTCTAAATTACTGGCTCAAGTTTCGAATAATTTAATGTGACAGTCGATCAATTTGAAATTAAAACCTTTGTCATTAGTTTCACACCCTCTTGACATTTCAAACCTGTAGGACTTTCTTTCTTCTACAGAATGCTAGAGAACATATTTTGAATAATGTCGGTCAACCATTGGTCTACATTGACTTGCCCATACAATACAAGTTATACAGACCAATAGTTTGTGCTTAACTATTGCTGACATTTGTGTTAATTGAAAGCAAGAAAGTCATAGAGGTTTAAAATGAAAAGAGAATAAGTAAATGATCACAGGATTTTCATTTCGGGTCATTGACATGAAATGTGGGTGTTTTTGTGCTGACTCATGCAACTATTAGACTTAAAGAAGTTGCAGGGCAAGCCGTTTCAATAGATGAGGAAGAGACGAAGAAGTGACGTGACATACTGCCATGTATGGTGAACTATCCTCAGAATTCATGCTCTGGATTTAACCCATCCAGAGTGCACACACCAACCGTGAACACACACACACACCAACCGTGAACACACACACACACCAACCGTGAACACACACCCGGAGCAGTGGGCAGTCATTTATGCTGCGGCGCCCGGGAGCAGTTGGGGTTCGGTGCCTTGATCAAGGGCGCCTAAGACATGATATTCCCGGCCTGAGACTTGCACCCACAACTCAAGGGTCAAAACATCTTACCACTAGGTCATGCCTTCCCCTGTTTTTTATGTTCACCAGATCAGACCTTTGAAAAACACGTCTCTTAGTGTTCAGAATTCATATTTTCTTATTTAAAAGACACACTTTAGATGCCCCGCACATTTTTGGATCACTTCACAGCAGGTGTGGCCTGCTGAGTATTCAGCCACCTAACTCAACAACAGATGTTCATGCAACGGACTTCATCATGGTCAACAAGGCATAAAGCCTTGCCACGCTGTTGAACTAATACTGTTATTAGCTCATGAGGTGAAACTCTGTCCACTGCTGTGAAATGAGAAACGGGGAGAGCAAAACTTGAAAAAACTGTAAAATACAATTTGAATTGAAATGAAAGTTTACTGTCACCTATCTTTGCAGAATGCAGATTAAACATGGACAAATTCATTACTGCTGCAGTTTGAACATATACCACAAGATGTCAGTAACTCAAACAAGACAATGCAACAGAGAGAGGGAGAGAGAGAGAGAGAGAGAGAGAGATAGAGAGAGAGAGAGAGAGAGAGAGAGAGAGAGAGAGAGAGAGAGAGACAGAGACAGAGAGAAAGAGAGAGAGAGAGAGAGAGAGAGAGAGAGAGAGAGACAGAGACAGAGAGAAAGAGAGAGAGAGAGAGAGAGAGAGAGAGAGAGAGAGAGAGAGAGAGATGCTTTGCTCTTGGCAGAATCACTGCACAGCAACAAACCAAACTGCTGCTCTTTTACATTCAATAAAGGAATAAAATAGGCTCTCTCTCTGTCATTTTAAATCTGAGCACTTGATATGTCAAACACCTTTCATAAAGCCGCATGATGAACGTGTCACTCTCCTCTTCCAGGGCATTGGAATATAATGGAGTGACAGGCTATAGTCTTATCTTACAATCTATACCAGTAAGCCAAGGTTGAATGAATTTTAACCGGCATTGTAGATCTATAATAAGAAGCATTATCTGAAGGAAAATGGCCAGTTATTGTGTTTATTACGGTTTTTCAGATTGAAATTGAATTGCTGTAGTATAGCTGAAGGATCTACAGTAGGAGAAGAACTTTTACAGTTCACCATCAAAATAAATGCATGCATGGTTACAAAGACAGTATCTTTGAGATTTTATGGTATTTATATATATATATATATATATATATATATATATATATATATTTATATATATATATATATATATATATATATATATATATATATATATATATATATATATATATATATAATACGCAATAATGAAAGATGATAGTGGTGGCACACTTTAATTTCTATGCAATTGAAAGGCCGCAGTCGCTGTTCCGATACCAACATTCCTCAAAATACCTTGCAGGATTACATCCTGCAGAAGAATAAAAATCGTAAAGTTTAAAAATGACAAGAGAATGAATAAATAAAGAATGTATTAAAATTTTTTGCAAAACTATCCCTTTATTACATCCAAAGCTTGCTTTTTATCAATTACCAAAAAATTTCACATCTTGTCCTGGGGGGGGGTGGGAACATTCACAGAATTTTTGAATATGCATAGAAACTAGTCCATTAAATCACATTGCAACATTCACAAGACTAGCACACACACTTTCATGATCACCGCCTTCCTGCATCCACATACGAGGGAAGAGGGTCTCATGCATATGTATGAGAGAAAGACACAAGGCTGCATTACGTTTAAAGCTCAGCACCTCTGTTTTTAACATTCTGTCCATGCGTCGGTACAGTGATCCTCCGCCGGACTAGGCAGACACCTCCATCAGATGCCAAAACAAACGACGGATGATTTATGGAGATGGTTTGTTTTGAGTGACAGTACTAGGATGAATAATTGCTGGTGGCGGCTCTCGCTTCCTCTGTCCCGTCTCCACTACATGCTGATGACTAATTACATTGCTAGATCCACGGGCTAAGCGGCTGCAATTACACCTGGCTTCACTCTGGGGGTCTCTTTCACAGTCTGACACACATAGTGACACCCGCCATTACTACATGAACTGCTCACAGCCCAGACGCCGCACGTATGGAGGGAAGAGAGATGGAAAGAGGTGAAAAGATATTGCATCTTAAATTGAAGGTGAAACGAAGCATGGTGATACAATGAGAAACAATTACTTTTAGACTCGTGGAATATATGGAAGTGAGGTATACTATGAGAGATAATATAGAGAGATCAGCCATATATGAGAAGTGATAAATGATATACGGGGAGGGTGGATTAATATGCCAATATCTGGGCGTTTTGACATTATATTTGGCATCAGCTGGTAAGCGTGCACAAATTGCAAGATATATTGTCATTCTGCCATGTGTCAGATGCAAATTGTGTTGTCAGTGGTTTGAATTGACACTGGAAAATGTTTATTTAAATACTGTATAATTTGTCTAAAAAATAAGCAGTAAATTAATTCAACAGCATTTGAAATTATTTAACATAACAGTTGTTTATACAAGATTATATTGATCATAGGGCTTTCAAAATGATTCATCACATCAATAATTAAAGTTCAAGTTTACATATGTCAAAGAACTGTGCTTTATTAATCTATAAAGCATATAATTTACTTTTTATAAATTTTCAGTAAAATATGCATGTATGTATATGCATATATAAACACAAAAGTTAATATGCACAAAACACAGAGATACATAACGTTAACACAAACTTTTATTCTTGATGCAATTTATCAGGGTTAATCATTTGACAGCCGATTTGAGAGTTAATATGTTTTTCCTCGACCAAATAAATAGTTTCTAATTAAGTCAAACCATAGTTCTGCATGACACAAAGCAACACAATAGCTTGAATGCTGCAAACAAAGTGAGCAAACCAAAGCAGTAAATTATTAAACATATTTTGCATTAAGAAGCCTGAGCCACGTTACTTTAACCTTTTTCTAAGCGCTCTTGGCTGTTGTGGCGTCTGCCATTGCTAAGAAACCATGGACCATGCACTCCATGACGACAAGAGGGTTCCAGCGATGGAAAAGCATTTGCCATTTCATTCTGTTTAAGAGCATGTTTACATTAAAAAAAATAACAAACTTGCATGCAAAAAGAATACAAAATGTGAAAGAGCCCAACGTGATTCGTATAGGAAATGTGGGGCTCAAGCCCCATTTGCCCATCACTAGCCCTGCCTCAAACCCATTTGATATTTGTCATCATACTGTCTCCTAAAAAAACAATGTTTATTGAAGTGTGCTTCAAAAGTACACTTTTAAATACGAAAAAGACCGCCAAATAGACATCAGACCTATTAGAACACTCACACATACACTACTAGCATATTGATATTATTGTATTCCTAAATGAAGTACACTTTTACATATACCCAAGAATTCAGGTGCACATCTTTTTTAAGTGATACACACACACACACACCATTATTCTGTCTATGTGCTCCCTTCTCTGCCCTGCTACATTTTTGTTTACATAGAAAAACCCATATTTGTGTAATTTCCGTAAAAAGCTATGCTCCATTCCTGCCAACAGACTGTTCATTTAAACACATCTCGAAGTCATTTGGTGCCTCTATTAATATTCAGCAAAGCTGTAAATGATTCAGACAGATCGGTACATATTTCAAGATTAATCCCTCAAATCTTCAGATGTCTTGCAGGGTGAGATCCGTTCGCTGACATTGTTGGTGTATAATTCATTTTAAGTATACAGTTCTAGCCAGGTCACATTAATAATCATTATACTCATGTAAAATCAAGATGGAAGGCATTGCCATCAAGATCTAAGGACAAATCACCCTTAAATCTTCAAGGAGACAAACGGGCCAAGAGAAAGGACGGGGAATGCACAGAACTTGGACTGAAAGTGCATAGGAACCCATCAAATTGACATAAATACGACAACTATAGTTCCAAAGGTCAGTTAATAAATTATAAAAATTATATTTTCCTTTAAATAAACTTTGGATAAATGTTCTAAGATTTTCTTAGTTTACTTAGCAAAACCTGATAATCCAAATCATGATCTGACAATGTTCCAGATAGCATCTTTGCGCATTGAAAACCTGAGCTTTTGTACAAAGTGGTTGGCTGCTTATATTATAAGACCTTGGACTGGTACAAAATAATACCTATCAAGTACATCTAAAGTACAGTGGGTTTTTACAACACCGTATTTTTGCCAAGGTGACTGCTGACTGTAGTGGTCTTAAAATGATAGTAAATACATATCTCCTTTCAAACACACAAGAGACAAACTAGAGCGTGTAAGAGGGCACGATTTCTAATTGCAGTGCATAATTTAAAACAGCAGAACAGGAACATGCAATTTGTCTATAATGTCGGCGAACATGGCAACGTGATACACAAATGTAGCACGGGCAGAATCCTGCATTATTTACTCCTTCAACTGTTTAATTAAGCTCTGTCATTATTCCTTCTTCCTCCCCCATCCTAATATCTCCTCCCTGCAGAAGAGCGAGTGAAGAACATGTGAGGAGTGAAAGTATATGAGCAAAGCCCTTGTTTTTCTTTTCGGAACGGACCCTCGTGACTGAACATGGCCAATTGTGATTTTTGCAGTTAAAGTGCAGATGGCTTAGCGGTCCACATGGAAATGAGAAACTGGACGGAGAGAGTCCAAGTCTAGCGATGTGCCAGCTGCTTAACAGCTGGAAACCGACAGGCATCGATCCAATGCGCAAAAGGGTCCACGAATCCCAGAAGGCCCTCTTGACCTGACCCTCACTCAAATACACAAACCAATGCATCTCTAATGCGCACATCGACTTTCCTGTGATACCAGCCAAGAAAATATGTACAACAGATTGTGTTTCCTGCCTAACAATGAAATATAAATAAACACATGGGTATGATACTTTAAAATGCAAGTAACTGCATTAATAATTAACATGTGATGGCAGAAAGGGATTAAAATATGCCTTTGTGTAGGTTGATCCGGTGAGTAGAATTGATATTTACGTTACATTTTGGGCTCCTTAAAAAGCTATACATTTGAATAGCTGGGATCGATCCTATGACCTTCATACTGCACGTGCAAAGCTCGGTCTGTTGAGCTACAGGAACATGTCTGTTCTTCGCTCAAGAGCGTGTAATCATTTTGTGTACAGCGTTCCACACCGGAACCAAAGCAACTCCCTATGGAAGCAACATATAACATGGCTATAGAACCAAACCTCTTGTAATAAAGAAATGCGTGGTGCTTTTGTTTTAGCCTTGGGCATAAGTTTTCTATATCAGCATTGAAATACACATTTCTATTGATCAACAAAAACGTTTCATGCAAATGACCTTGCTGACTGTATCACTGTAGAATAAAAATTGAGAGCAAGAATGTTCAGTTTCTTAAATATGAAGATTGAAGGGGAATCATTTTGATGAATGTAGCCATAAAACCGTGCCTCCATCCTTCCAAATTCAGATATGTTTGTCTGAATTTGTATGTGAACCCAAAGACACCTCTCTTCTAAAATAGTTCTTGTTATACATACAGATCATAATTAATTATAGGTAAATTGTACTTTATATAAAGCACTCACCTCGTCCTGAAGTTTGCTGGGTGAGGATGTCCGTCATAGAGTGATAAAAAGTCATAGTCCTCCTCCACCGCGAATGACTGAAACACTATTTGAATCCGGTTGCCCTCCTCTGCTACAATGACCCACGTACAGTTTGCCCCGTTCTGATATCCATAAGGAAAACCCGGACTTTCAATGGTCCCATTTCTCCCTTTTAACGTTCCACCACATGTATGTATGAAACCTGTGCAAGACAGAAAGAACAGGGTTAAATTTACTCTACATTGTACACTATTTATGCAGCTTTTATATAATGTAAACACACAACCAGTACAAATCTTCTGTTCCTCATTCCATAAAGCACAATTTTTATTATTATTATTATTATTTTATAATCTTTCATATCAGGCTTTAAAAACTTTGGTTGTAGACATTTTAGTGCATAAATAATTGTTTTAAGGCAAAGGTGTTTTGACATTGAATAATTTATTGAGGAGAAAATGTAAATTTAAAGCTTTGTTTTATCTATTGTGATATTCACTCTTTGTTAAGAGTCAAATATTAATTTCTAGAGCTAATACACACACATAGATAAGCATATAAATGTTAAAAATCATGATAGGGTGATTAAATAAAGATTAAGTTAAATAAAGATACTCAAATTTTTATTAATGGAAAGAAGACATATATATATGCATATGCACCTGCTGTGAATCCGGCAGATTATTTACTCAGCTAACATAAATAAGAACACTTGTGCGCAATTATTAGTCATTGAAACCCATTGAGCAAATTACAGCACCCAGAGCCAAGCGGTCTATTTTCCAAAAATATTACACAACGATAGATGACATAATAAATTCCATATTATTCCATAAACACCTGTTCATGAACACTAAAATGCCACGGGCGATGCAAAGACACAGCCATCATGTCTAACACAGAGACTCAGCAGGTGGCCACAATCACACTCAGCATGCCAAAACTCTTCCGAAAAAATCTATGGAAATTCACGCTGTTCTAAACTTAAATCAAACCGCAGATCAAAAACACAATCTGCATGCTTGATTAAAATGGTCAAAATCAATTTTATGATGGTAATATAAAAACACTTGTTATTTAAAAGTAAATCCTTATTTTACAGCTCTGAAAACATCTGTACATTAGACATTGTACATGGCAGGTGCTAGGCGATGTGTTAGTACCCCATTGAGCTTTTTAAGTCGTAATTTATTGCCACATTGTGAGCGAAATTGATCTGGGTTGGTCTACCATTTTGCCCTCGCGCACCCATGAATTCAACAAGAGTCCAATTCCCTGAATCCAATCTGATGACTAATGAATCAAAGGCAGTTCCATCAGGTATTACGACACAAACCCCAGCTGATAACATCAGTTTGGAAGGCAGAGCATGTCCAGATCTAATCAACGCTGAGCCGGGACAATAATTTGAAGTATTTGTGGGAATGTGGCTGGTATGAACCACATTTATTCTGCATTCAAAATCACAAGCCCAGAATGAAACCTGAGCTGTGATTTTGGCTGTCTTGATCCCTGAATCTTGCGACAATGCTATTTATTGTTTTACAATTTACAATAATCTTTACAGCATTTGATCTTCTACAGTTCGATCTTTTGGTTATTTGTCAGATTTTTTATTATCTCTTTGCACAGCCAAGGATCTGCTTCCTCCGCTGCCGACTGTTCAGTGGCCTGAGGCTGATTCGGCGTGAAGGATGGAGGCCCTTCAGGCTCTAATTGCACCATAAGCTGCCATAAGAAATTAGCACCAATGGGGTCACCAAGGAGTGCATTTATACAGGTCAGTACATATACACATATGGATATAGATATATAGTACATTTATATCACAGAATTCATAAAATAATAATATATGTGCATGTATTTATGTAAGTCTAAGTTAATTACCGCTAGCATTTTCAATATATGCTTTATAAATCACTTAGCTGGTTCTTTTTAAACTGTCTACCCAACCGTACAGTGTTAGGACTGTATAGGCTGGAGGCGCGTTTTTGTGTATATAAACAGTACAAGCAAACCATCAGTAAATCAATGTAATAAAATCCAGAAAATATATGCAAAGAACCATAATTTAGCCTGAAGTGGCATTTACTGGTCCTGCAGCAGTTGTGTTTACGACGCAATAGGAATGCCACACTTATCACATGCAATGTATGACATAATGGGTCTTGGAGGGGTTAAAAAAGGTTCATTTGAGAAATATTGCTTTACATTTATTTAACAATTTCTACTTACAGGATAGCCAGTAATGTATCAAGAGTTTTGTTAATCTTGTTTGAAACAAATTCTATATACTTGAATTATTTAAAAAATATACATACATAGAATAACAAAGAGACAAATGCATCACTGCATTCAGAACTTTTTTCAGAGAATTGAACTCTAATATATAGTAGAAGTATATTTGCCATCTACCCTCACGAGCAGATCAAATAAAGTGCAGGGATTTACAATAAACTCAATTTCAATCTCAAACTTTAAGGAAATCACTGCTTTAGGTTGTCTATACATGCCAGCCCTGAAGTTAACTAAAGTGAAGGTCAAGGCACACTGTAGTGAAGTGACGTATTGCCAAGTATGGTGTTCCATACTTGGAATTTGTGCTCTGCATTTAACCCATCCAGTAAGTGAACACACACAAACTGTGAACACACACCCGGAGCAGTGGGCAGCCATGCTGCAGTGCCCGGGGAGCAGTGAGGGGGGGGGGGGGGGGGGCGGTGCGTTGCTCAAGGGACTCACCTCAGTCGTGGTACTCCCGCTGGTTCCGAGTCTCGAACCAGCAACCTTCGGTTCACAAGTCCAAGACTCGAACCACCAGGCCACGACTGCCCATAACTTCCAGTCTGTGTTTGAATTTTGGTATGACTAGTGGCTTTTAATATACAAAAAATTGCAATAAATTAAATTAAAACATCTTCACAATTATTGATTCTTTGCGGAGGTATTCCAATGAGTATTCCCGAAGGGATAGTATTCCCCAAGATGAAAATTGTCATTATTGACACATTATTTATTTAGCCTCGACTTTTCAAACCATGGTGATTTTCTTTCTTCAACAGAACCCCAGAAGCAGAAATTGAAAATTAAGGTAAAAAACACATTTGTTCCCCGTTGTCTTTCATTGGTTCTGTACATAATTTAGTAGTCAATGTGAGTCAATCCAATATTTTTTGATCACCAGCTTTTTCAAAATATCTTCTTTCGTGTTTGCTCACCCATTCAACATTTTAAACATGAAAATATTCAGAAAAATGTTGTCAAAAAAATAAATCTCCAAAAGAAAGGTCCCCATTGACATGCATTGGATTTATGTCCATTTAATAGAAGTTGATGGGAACCATTGGTTTTTAGTGATTGTGCTTTCTTAAAAAAATCTTCTTTTATGTTTACCCACCCCACCCACACATAAAACCTGTTTTCCTTTCCAGACTATCTTTCTTATGAAGAACCTCAAAGAAGATATTTTTAATATGTTGGTTAAAGAGAAACATTTCCATTGGTTTGGTGGCATACATTAGCAGTCAGTGGGGATCAACGTTTCTTGGTTACCGGCTTTCTTCAAAATATCCTGTTTGGTATTTACTCACCCCTTCAACATTTCAAACCTATATGATTGTCTTTCTTTTCCAGATCCAAAAAGAAGATATTCAAAAAATATTGGTTAAAGGAAAATGTTGGTCCAAAATGACTTGCAAAATATCGTCTTTTGTTTTCTATAGAAGAAAAAAGTGATACAGGTCAAGACATATGAAACTGTTTGGATCCTCATACCTTCACAACAACAACACAACTACGTAATATTTTCTTAAATCTTAATTCTAAACCTCAGTCTCCAGGGAACCACAACAACACACGCATTTCTCTGTGCTAAGCTTTGAGATTAAAGCAGGTTAAAAGCAAGCCACGGAGATCTAGTTTTCTATTGATGAAGCAATAAATCTCGTCTGTGGCAAGCAAATGCACCGCATCCCTGTGATGGAACGCTGAGCTGAAAGATTGTCCGTTTCCCACCCTTACTTAAGTAACAAGATTAAAACAGAGATTTAACTCCACCTAATTCTCAGGCTAAAGCAGCGCATCTGAGAATCTGCTTATAAAACAAACTGACGTGGCCATAATGAAAAACCCAGCTAATGAAGATTTAGTATTTATCTCTCTACTTTCCCTGAAGGAACTAATTAACATAGTATAGGAAACGTATAGCAGTGTTAGATCTGGGGACTTAAGACACCTACACTTAAAACAACTAGAGCGCTACTGAAAATAAATCAGAAGTTCGAGGGATTTAGTTCTCTTCGCGATAGCTGGGGTGATCTTCTAATTAACGGCAAGAATGGGATAATCTTCTGCCCACCTCTTACGATCTTCGCCGTTGAGGACTTCTTGTTTGACTTAAGACTGAGCAAGCTCACAGTGACCCTTAAGGGGACAATCTAGAAAGTTTCCGGGTGATTCATGTTACAGAGGATTGTAAACCTCTTGAAAAGCCACTGAGATCTTGACTCATAAGAATGTCGAAACCCCTGCCAGTGATCGAACAGCAAAGGACGTATTAATGGAAACTTTGAGATGGTGTAGGCTTGACCTGCCCACACACAAATTTAAATTGCTACCGTTTAGGGAAAAAACGCATCACACATGTAAACATTTTTACATTTAATTTAAATGTAATACATGCATTGTTTTATTTATCCAGATGGAAATGACAGGTTGAAGTATCTTACAGGTGAAAGTATCAAAGGTTGAAGTATGCGTTTGAATGAAGTATCGCTCGGAAACATCTCTGAAGTGCAGAACTGAATAATAGAACAAGGGACCTCATGCAACAGTTCGATACTAGAATCCTTCTCTTTCTCTCACTTTCTTTTCCTCTGCAAATCTCTCGGGATGACACAAAAGTAACAGGGTTTGGCTTAAAGCTATCTCTGAGCGAAAGCTAGTTATTTTGATGAATGTTAGTTGAAGGAATTTTGCATTTGATTTCTCAATGTAAATACAAATACAAAATAAATAAAGAAAGAAAATAAACTTTCTTCTGCATAGCACAAAAAAAGATATTTTGAAGAATGTTAGTTACACAACAACAATGTTCATTGCATTGGTTTTGTAGCAATGGCTTTTGTGTTCATCCTATATTCTCTTCAATATATTCTTTGCATTTTGCAGAGGAAAAAAAGCCATTCATCTTTTAAAATGAGTAGATGTTAAACGTTTTCTTTCCCTTTCCCTTTAAACACACAAAGCGGGTTGTGCAGAGAAGATTCCCTTAGTGGTTTGTATTGGAATCAAAGACATTTATATGCGATTCCTGTGGAAAGCACAACCAAGTGTTTACCACTTTCTACTTATTGTTGTCACACTTTGCTAATTGCTTTTATTATTTTACCATTGCCTCGACAGAAACGTGTCTCTCTTTTCCTCTCTCCTCAAGCTGTTTGTTGATCCTGACACTATGCAGACGTGCGCGCTGATTACTGAGGTGTGAGGCCAAGTGGTAAACCCCTCCTATGTTCTCTCTCTCTCTCTCTCTCTCTCTCTCTCTCTCTCATCCAGCACAGGTTCTGCTGGCAAGACTTCGGCCTCGTTTTAACTTTGGCACCCGGCCACCCTCTTTCTCTCTGTATTTTACAGAACTTGTGTTTCCTCCTGCCATGCCATATTTACAACAAAGGCATGCGCCACCTGGGTCAGCATTTCCACACCACATCTTTCTTACATTTGACAAGGCAGCTGAGTAGCCTGGCGAGACTTTGGCTTTAAAACGAAAGATCAAGCTTATTTTTGGGAATAAAGGTGATCTAAAGTCAAGACTCCTGTTAAATGAGAGCTAGCCTTGTTGGGTCGAACTGAATCTGCCTTCCCTCTGCTTTAATTCACCGTCACATTAATAAATAAGACATTCAGCTTGAATCTGTTGAAACCAAAATGATTGTTAACCGAAATGTTTTTTACTAAGATATTTAAAGAAAGTTTGTAACCAAACATCAGCGGCACCAATTAGTTTGTATAGTATGGACAACATCAATGCAAGTGAATAGGTGCCACTTACGAACATTCTTTAAAATATCTTCTGTGTGTACTGTGGAAGATCATAAATAATATAGATTTAAAGTGACAAGACTGTGAATTGTAATTTTGGGGTTATCTTTCCCTTTTAAACCTCAAACCTTTCGGGTGATAACAGTATACACTTCTGTGGCCAAGATTACAGTTCATGGTTCAATGGCAGAAACATTGGTTCAAGCCCACTGATGCTCAAAATCAAATGTAAGTGCACAATGGATAAAAGCGTCTGTTAAATGCATGAATGCAAATATAAATGTCCTTAAATATTTTGATATTGATATACTTGGGCGTTATAGTATAATATGTTAAATAAATACTTATTTCATCACATAATTGTAAATTTTAGAGAAATGAACTGTTGGATTTTCAATCAATTCTATGAATTTTTTCCATTTAAAAATTACATTTTTAGAAGATTTTATTAAGTTTATATAACTGTTTATCTTTTATATTTAATAAGCAACATGAATTATTTTTTATATTTGTGAAAGTGTCTAGTAAGCTGTTTTCCATTTGCAAACTATAAATAGTGTAACACTGCATTTTAAAATCCATATTATTAAAAAACCTAAATCAAATTACCTTTATAGATTTTATAGATTTTATATAACTAAAATTCACAATAAGTTATAAATTTGCTATCTTGCCACAGGAGTTTCACACCAGATTCTTATTAAACCTCCAAGAAATCTTTAATTTAGATGAAACGAGATATCTAAAGGAAGCCAGGATTTTCTTTTAATGAATTATTAAACTGCACTCCCTTATGACTTAGTCTTCTTAACAGGAGAGGTCAGATGATAGGAATATTTTATTCCCATTTCTTCCTTTCAGTTGTCAGCAGAACTGAAACAATTGCCTGGATCAAAATGAGTGAGAAAGACTATGAAGAGATTTAACGCTTTGTCTGTAAAATCTAGCGAGCTGAACGGGTGCTAATAATTTTTAGGCATCACAGACACTGGCTCAATACAAAGCCTTCTCAATCCATAGGAAGCAGACCGTCATTTATATAACTGCACACTAGATTTACAGAAGTTTCGATTTCACTGAATTGTTTTACTGTGTTTTTACGGTACACAATTAACAGAAAAAAAGTAGATTTAAAAGCTTAAACTTAGATTTAAAAGCTTAAAATTACTTATACTTATACTATTACTAAATAACTTGTACATTAATAAGAATCCACCACAAATATAGATGTATATAATAATTAAACATTTTTTAAATAAATACTTTTTTTTCATTACATAAACCCCCAAAAAAACATTTGTTAATTTAATTAACAATTTTCATTTTAGTACCTTAGGCTGATATATTTAAATCTACATTTGGATTAGTAGAAATAAGAAAAACAAACAGTTATATTAACTTAATACAATCTTTTGGAAATATTAAAATAATTGACTAAAAATCGAGCAGTTATTTTTTCTAAAAAATACACTTTTTAAGTTGATATAATCAAAAAGTATTTATTTAACAAACATATATTTGTAATATAATATAATATTTTGGTGAATTTTATTAAAAATATTAGAAATATTATAAGATATTATTATATTAAATCTGAGTTATTTACTTGAATTTTTTTACTTAAATATAAACACAAAATGGTATATTAAATTAGTTTCGAAGCTTTAAAATTGAATTTTTTTTTGTCTAAACTGTTTCAAGTAAAAACACAAAAAAGGTTGAGTGTTCATACAGTCTCTAACAGAAGAAAGATATGGTACAGTATATCTGCCACAAATCATCAGCAACCCAATCTAATGCTGTGTACCTCGCTGACACTCAGATTTCATGGGAATCCTGACCTTACCGAATGGGAGCATACCGTCTTTGTAATGACTTTCTAATCTGACAGCAGTATCCTCAAGGCACGACCTATGATTCTGAGGGGAGACTTATTGAAGGCATAAGAAACATTGAGAAGCATCCTGAAGGTCTTGATGGATAAGGGTGGCATGCATGAAACCCACTCAAAAGCCTGAGGGATGGTCTCGTCCTGCTCGGAGAGAAACGTGATGTAATTGAGGAAGTCACGCATGCATGTAAATTTTGTTAGGGAAATGAGCTGTGTTTTCGTGCCGAGGTGAAATGTGCTGGGTTGTTTTCATACCAGCCTCAATCTCCTGCAGGGTTGTGAGCCATTCTGACTTGACATGCAGGAGAGATTCCGTTGCAATAAATTAAATAAGCAATGAATGTAGAGATACAATTATAATTTAAGAGTTAATTAAACACATGTACCACGTTTTAACTGCAATCTGATATCACTTGGAATGTGTATATATATATGTGTATATATATATATATATATATATATATATATATATATATAATTATTATTAAGTGTATAGTACATGTAAATATTCTTCAATTAATAGGTACTTTTTTAATTACATAAACTTAAAAAATCTGTGATTTTGTGTTTTTTCATACATTATTTTAATATTATCCACTCTAAAAAATCTATTCAATGTTAAGATTTTATTAAGTTAATACAACTATATTTTTGATATTTACCAAGCCACATTAAATATGTTTCACAGTGTTCATTCTTAAACCTTTAATATTTTTTATTTTATTTTATTTATTTTCTTATTTCATTTTATATATTATAGTAAATTGATTTGAGTGTCTCTCTCTCATCTTTGTCCATCTTTGTTTTCTATTCAAAATGGCGGTGGGATGAATAAGGCGATTGATTTTAATTCAAAATCCAAATAAATCACAGCAAATGTTCAAAAATGTTTTTTTTTATGTTTACTGTATATCACAGCAGATGTCGATAGTCATTTAATCTACTCCACTCATCATTGAAACCTCATTAACATCACACCATTTTAATGTGACATCCAACACCGATATCAAAACTCCAATAAAGTCATTCATTCTGTCATTTTTTTCTATTTCTTCCTCTACCTCAGCGTAATCGTGTCCCTTGAGCACCGCTGACAGTTGTCCAGTGTCATCGTCATCACAACTCATCCCTTCACACTAACACACAATCTACACTGACATATGTCACTGCGAGACAAAGTAGGCCCTTAGTAATCTATAGCATGCATTTAGCCCCTGCTGTCTTCAAACACAAAAAGGCCATTTCTCCAGGCCGGATGAGTTAGACAGAGAGAACAAGAATGATGATTAAAGAACTCTTTCAGACAGCATGTTTTTAGCATGAGCTGAAATTGAAAGGTAGACGGAGACAGTGGAGAAGCCATCAAATTGTCAATCACAGGTCAGAGAACACTCCTGGAGTGTGGGGGTGAAGTGAAAAATCATCGATGTGAGAGGTCTTACATCACATCTCTCAAGTAGGCGTGAGGGCTGTTGGTTAAGTCTTAATTGTTGGATTAAACTTCAGAAGTAAATGGCGGCAATAGAAGATATTTTGAAGAATTTTAGTAAGAAAATTCAGAAAACCATTTGATAGCATTTTCTTTAAAACCATTTGTGCATCTTCTTTATATTAGCAATTAAACTTGAGACATTATCTTTAGTGTGAAGCAGTGTATATCTGTTTGTCCAAACAATGGAACACTGGAAGAGTATACAAAACATCGGATAGCACATTTCTTTTTCATAATTCACATTGTCGTCATGTTTTCGGCATAAAAATCATCAACTTCAACAGGATACAGCAGTAAAACAACATGTTTTGAAGAATATTAGTAATAGAAAACCATTGGATCGCATTTAATGTTTTAAGTCTATGGGGTTTTGGTTACCAACATTTTTCAAAGTATCTTCTTTTGTATTTGAAAAAACATATGTGTATTTTCTACGGAAAATTTATTATAAAAACGTTATATCAGCAATTAGAGTGTAGCCATTATCTTTATTGTGAAGCAAGGTATATCTGTTTGTCCAATCAATGCAAGACTCTAGTATATGGTATACGGTTATACAAAAACCCGGTTAGCCAAATTCTTTTTAAGTACTTCGCAATGTCATTACGTCAACTTATCGGCTCCAAAATGACCCTCTTCAGCAGTTAAACAAAGCGATTTAAGGTAACAGAGCAAAGCATTTTAATAATTTAGCACATTATAACTCAGGCACTCCATCTTCCAGTCCTTCCTTGTTTATCTGATGCTCAACAACATTTAATCACAGATACTACACTGTTCACTTCACATCTCAGGCTCAAGTCATTGCGAGACAGAGAACACACCAGATCCTAAAAGTGCCCATTAACCGATTCACTGCACTGTGTGTGTGTGTGTGTGTGTGTGTGTGTGTGTGTGTGTGTGTGTGTGTGTGTGTGTGTGTGTGTGTGTGTGTGTGTCTGTGTGTGTGTGTGTGTGTGTGTGTGTGTGTGTGTGTGTGTGTGTGTGTGTGTGTGTGTGTGTGTGTGTGTGTGTGTGTGTGTGTGTGTGTGTTGTGTCGGGTGATGAGGATTAATTAAAGGGGCATCGGTTACATGTCGGGTCCTCTTGGAGGAGCTGATCGATGCTGATGGCTTCTCGGTCCTTTAATAACCCACGCAAAGCCCTCCAGCTGTCTCTCAAACACACACACACTTACACGGCAAACACACAGATACACAGAAAACACGCATCGCACCTGCTTTAATCAGCCGGTTTACAGTCTCACACTCTTCAGCCTGTCTCAGCCTCTCTCTCTTTCTCTCTCTCTCTCTCTCTCACACACACACACACACACACACACACACACACACACACACACACACACACACACACACACACACACACACACACACACACACACACACACACACACACACACACACACACACACACACGCACACCCACATACACTCTCTGTCAAAGGGTGGTAGTTGACACCAGCTCATTAGCAGTGGTAGGCTTTGTAATGATCACAAACCTAATCCTACACAATTTGTTTTCCGTGACAGAGAATACAGTTCTGTCTGGGATTGTGGTGATTATGGAAAGGGAAATCAACACAGCGAATTCAAGGATCACGGTCCTAATTTTCATAGTAATTATTTTATATTACTGAGGTGAGAGGACTGTCTCCGGTGTGGGTTGGTGGTAACATTCGCTTTAAAATTCAACCCAAAAAAGCTTGATACAGGGTGTTACATAATCGGAGGGAAATGGAATATAGAAAGCAAGACCAAATAATAAAAAAAGGTTTCATTTGAAACTGTATGGCCACCTACTGTGTACCAGATGATTACATGATTCCATATGCATACACCTGACATACTTGTCACAATACATTTTCTACAATATCTGTTGGATATTTTACAGAAATAAATGAGCTAGTTTAACTTAAAACCAAGCAGTTATTGACCCCATTGGCTACCATTGTAGAAGTCAAACATAAGGCAAAATTTTATCAGGATATTTTTTGTGCTACATATACCATCTTGTGTTCAACGTAACAGAAAGAGTCATTTTTACTGCTATGGTAATCAAAAGGGTTTGGTTATGAGCATTCTTCCAAATATCTTATCTTGTATTCAACAGAACAAAAAAAAACTAATATAATATGATATAAATGATCATATAATATAATATAATATATAATTTTTACAACTATGCTAGAAAATTTGGTCCAATACATGTTTGTTTCTGTGTTTAGCAGAACATAGAGATGTATGCAGATTTGAAACATTTTAAAGGTGAGGAAATGATTAAATGAAGTTGCACCATGATGACAGCATTTTTTATTTTGTGTGAACTATCACTTTAAGGCATAACTTATTTATGATATTGTAATGTTTACAATTGATAATCATGGATTTTAATATCACCGTTATTGGCTACAACAATACATTGTGACATCCCCAATTTTACTAAATATGTTTTTACTCTATGTTATTGTGATAGGTTTATTATACACAAACACAAAAATGATATGCATGTTATTTTCTAACAGTTTGTATTATGCATTTTAACCGATTATGTGATTATTTTTTGACACATGCTGTGAAAGTTGTTTTAAGAGTAATATAGTTGTGTTGTTTTCAGTGTTTTCAGTTAGGGACAACACATTTTGTGTTGGTTGGATTAGTTTGATTGTTATACTTTGAGTACACAATAAAAAATCGATTTATACGAACATAAACATTTTAAAATTTTTATAGGCAAAGATATCTATAATTGCAGAATATTATCTATAATTGCAGAAAATGTTACTATATAACAAATTGTGAAGTTGTGCCACTACGCATGAATACACAATGCACATGAAGTGTCTCCACTTCTGTTGACATACTCCTACAGTTAAATTACACAGTATATCATCAATCCACCTGTTTCTATTCAATACGATGAGACATTCTTTGTTATTGCATATGTTAACACTTCATCAACATAAAAACATCTACAGTATGATCGTAAGCTGCATTTTTAGTATTAGCAAATGCCTTAAGCCTCTAAAGAGAAGTCCAGACCTGCCCTGCAGTCAACCACCAGGCCGTGTCTTCTAAGTTCAGCCACCCACTTCACTTAGACTTTCATTCCAGGCAACAGATTGCTTAACTCCAGATATTTCACAGATCATCTTGACCCTTCACCTCTGTAGTGTTATCATATCCCTTTCCCCTCTCTCTCGACAGTCACATCTCTAACTGCATCTTATACGCCCTCAGTCATCAGTCTGTCCTCTCCCAGACAGATTCGTCTCAGTTTCACAATTGGTAGAATTGCTTCCATAATGTCATCTCAAAAACACTTAAAATGAGATCTTGAAACTGAGACGAGGATGAAGGAGAGACAGCTGGCTGCTGAAGTACAGAACCTTTATTTATCGCTGCACAAACAAGAGCCTGAAGAATTTCTTGTTGCCTAATTTCTTTCCACATGCAGTCGCAACTTTCCCATGATGTCCCCATAAAACCAGGCACCATAAACTTATTACAGAGTCACCTGAAGGGAACTAGGGTCGAGTGCCTTACTCATGGGCACAATAGTAATGGCTCATAGATTGCTCTGTATAAGCAACCTAGCCCTAAATCATTCCCAGAATCCGGCTCATAATAAACAACCTCGGATAGGTTTCCTGAACTGGGACACAAAAATCCCCGGCATAAAACTCAATGACACCTTGCCATTGAGTTTTTATAACAATATTAAATAAGGGGACACTATTCATTAACCTTAAATGTGAATGCCCTGAGCTTGACTCTTGGCGACAAGCTCAGGGTCAAAATGGTTAACATGTTGGTTACATCCCAAATTTTTAATCGCTACATTGAAAGAATCTCACCCTGAAAGAATAAATCTTTAAAAAAATCAGAGACAGCGGCTTACATTTACATTTTCAGCAGACACTTTTATGCAATGCGACCGAGGAACTCTACAACAGATGCAATTTATCCTACAGACGGAATAAATTTAGAAACGCTCCAATAGTCCTATAGTTGGCTTGGAAAAGATGCAACTGTAAGGGAACAACAGCAAGCCATGCATTTTCCTTCTGAAGCATCGGTGTAGACTGGCTTGGGGCAGTGTTGTGGATCAAATGCTTGCAGAGGAGCTCCAGGTGTTTCTTGAAGATTGCGAGAGACACAGCTGCACTCCATCTTTAACAAACCAGAGACAAAGCACCTGTACCAATTCAATTCCCTCATCTTTGCCCTACCGCACCATCTAGACCGAATGTGCTCGACACCATTGGATTTTCACTCCCTCGTGTACCCTTCTGACCTTACATCCAATGTAGAAACCTGTAGAGCACAATGTGGTCTATCTCTGGACTTCTTTCACATCAAGATCATGTGGCATCTATAGTTCATATCCCAAAAGAGCTGCTTTTGCCTTATATGTGGCTACTGTACTTTAAACATTACAACTTGAACTCAACAGTATTTTATGTCGAGAACTCATTAAATTCCACAGGCAAAGTAAGTGAGTATGAATCACAGCAGTGTGGATTACATGATTAAAAATATTTGGGTGGGCAGAGGTCCCACACAAAGATAATGAATCATGTTTCAAACTGTTGTGTTGACACTAAAATGTTTATCTGTGCTTGAGATGTAAAACATAAGTAACACCAGCCTCCATCATTTACTCAACGTCTGAGACATCAGATGAATAGGAAGCAAAATCAGAGCTGTAATGAAAACTCATTTGAAGGCATCATATGTCAACACCAGAATTTAGTTGTGAACACTGTATACAATGCAGGATGCACCATATTTTTTCTATAAAACATAACAGAACACTGGGCTGCACTGACTACCATCAGTGGGAGCAGCCGTGGCCTTTTAGTTAGAAAGTCGAACGTGAGCAAGGCCCCCAATCCCCATTTGATAGCTGCCCAATGCTCTGGATGTGCGTGTGTTTACCACTGTACTAACTACATGAGTTAAATGTAGAGGTCACATTTCGGGTAGGGTCACCATGTTTGTCAAATAGGTCCCTTTCACTCAATATATTCACAAAATATTATACCCAAAGGTTAAAAAAATTATGTAATTTTGAAGTGAGCAATCCCCAAGATTCATCCCCAGATGGACGTAACTAATAGTAGCTCAGTCATATCTATTTACTATCGTAAATAAAGCATGGCATTCAAGATGACAACCATTCATTATTTATCTGGAGTATATGAGCCAACTATCCTCTGTCAATTCTACCAACACTATTTACATTTTCTCTGAAAAACAGATATATCACTACTCACTGATGCCTTCTATACTTAAGCTTGAGTTTGAGGAGACCATTGGAGCATCGCCAATTAGTGTTTCTGCCTTCGCCTCCATCCTCTGCTGAAATCCCAGCTGATCTCCAAGATAACACCTCCAGGCTGCTTTTCCTCGCAGTGGGGTACAGCAGATTCTTTGTACTCAAGAGATGGACAAATTATAGTCATGGTCAAATAAAAACTATGGTGGATGTAACTGTGTAGTTGAACTGTTTAAAGGGACCATTAGTGAGAGTTTCACTGGACGCAGCTGTGTTTGCTCTTTGATCTTGCTCAATTACTGCGGCATCAGGGGAGGGTCTACAAATGGCGAAACCCCGCTAAGAAAAACACACAAGCATCGTGACAGCCGACCTGAGCGGTTGACAACACTATTACTTCCCGTGACACCCTGTTTGTGATGGTTGCGGTGTTGAAAGCATAAAATATATTTTTAGCAAAATTTAAAAAACTAAAATATTAATAATAATAATAATAACACAATTATTAATAATATAACAATAAAAACAATAATAATAACATCGATGGTAATAATAATAATAATTAAAATAATAACAATTACAATAATAATTATAATAATGATAATAATCATAATTAACCAAACATTTTTAACAATAGCGACAGTAAATTAAATCGTTTTAGTTTTGGCAGAATGGGTCTGTCTGGCAAACTCATTGCCCACTCATGCAACTTAACTGGACAGAACGAGAAGCGCAGCATTGCGTTGGGAAACACACCCCCGGTTTGAAAGAATTGGAAGAGCTCATCATGAGACAATCCCAATGAGACTTGAATATTCTGGTCGTACAAGATTTTAGGGATATTATCAGCTGGCCATTCGGAGACAGATGGCAAATGTGGTTGGTAGCCATCTTCTGCATTCATATTAAGAGCTTGTTAGTTTTCTGAAACATCATCCGTATGGTTGATCCTGGTCATCTGATACAGCTAGCTGAAGTTACCATGCATGCCAAAATCAAGATTCAAATACCCCGGTCTGTTGCGTAAAGCCTTAACCAATAAGTTAACCTGAATCAGCTGACTGACATGGTCTGACGAATGCTAATGCTGAAAGCCTCATTTTGCACATTTGCATTATGCCTCGCAAACAATGTCTCTTGCACACCCTTATGTCTAATGTCGACATAGTGTAAGTTAGAGCTGAAACTACCTAAGAGCAACACACACCAACATCATGTAAAATCATGTGTCAGAGTATGTCACACTCACCAGCACACATCCACAATACAGATGACTCAACAACCATACGTCAACCTTCTTAGCCGTTCCGCTTAACACTGTGTAATATCACATCTGCAGAGCCTGAAATGCATATGACATATCAACATGGTACAAGGCTATTGTCGCAGCATCACCACAGTGACTAACGTATGTTAGACGTTAGAGAAAAGGCCTCACTAGGCTCAGAGCAGAGCAGGTCTGTCAGTATAGGTCTGTCTCAGCAGGGCGCTGCTGATATGAGAGATTTGAAGGACTGAGCGAGTCTTTGAATGTGAGGGATTTGACACTATGAGATGGTGTGAAAAAGAGCCCTCTATATTCACAGAGCTTTTATTTATGAAAGCAAGATTCACGCTTTTCATCGTATCCCTTTTGTACAATATCTAGCACCTAAAAATAATGTCTGATCTCACTTAACACTGCTCTCGACTCCCACATCCACGTCTGTCTTTATACATGCACATTCATGCATATATTTGTTGCGGTTTTACATCAGCTGAGTGGGTGTGCGCACAGGCGAAAGGGTCTTGGCATGTGTATGCGTGTGTGTGTGTGTCTGTGTGTGTGTGTGTGTGTGTGTGTGTGTGTGTGTGTGTGTGTGTGTGTGTGTGTGTGTGTGTGTGTGTGTGTGTGTGTGTGTGTGTGTGTGTGTGTGTGTGTGTGTGACTGACTGATCTAGGCTTGGAGAGGCTCTCAAAATCCAGAGGGCTTCGTCCATCTGTGCTTTTTCTCAGAAAGGCCAGCCATGAAACAGAATGGTCCATTTTCCCAGTGCATTTACCCTATGCTTGAGACTAGAGGAAGTGAATCCACAGTTAATATGAATGATCTGAAATATCAAGCTGAAGATGGAAATTAGACTGAAAATAAGGATCAAATCCCATCCTTATTTATTGGCTTTTGTATACATTGTAAATACTATGATAGACCATACTGATTCCAAAAAGCAGGTCATTGCAGAATAGTTAAAAAAACAGAACCTCTATTGCAAAACTGTTTTCACTTGTCGTCACTTCACATGTCTTTTCAAACATTTTATATCCCAAACGTTTTTTAATGTAATGAACACACTGCAATCTTTTAATGGAACATGGATTGATGGACAAATCCGACAGGGCGGATCTTAAAGCTCTTATCATGCATATCACATCATTTTTTGAAAAACAGACTGAGTTTCAATACAAAATATTTCATGTGGTCTAGTAAATAAAACAAAAAATAAACTGTTATGTCACCTTAATTTAATCTTTTAGAAATAATACATTACTTTTTTTCATTGAAAATATAAAACAATTGATAAAAAATCCAACCGTTAATCTCCCTTAAAAATGTTAATTTTATGTGACAAACACAAAATGTATTTGTATAACAAATGTTTATTTGTAATATAAACAACTATTTTTGTTTGTATATTTATTTTCTAAGAGGTTTTGTTTATTTAATCAGATTTACTTACAGATTTACCTTACTTACACACAAACTTAAACAGTATATTTAAATAATTTCAAAGTTTTAAAATAAACGTAATTTATTTTTTGTAAATTGTTTAACATAAAAACACTGCAAAAAAAATTGTGCAAGTGACCCGGTCTCTTAAAACTATGGTAAAGCCGGTAATCAAATTCTGAGACAGTGAGCATCAAAGTTTGCTTTCAGCCATTCGTTTTACTATAATTGTAACCGTAGTTAATATTAAATGTATCAAGATTATATTTTCACTGAATGTTCATTAAATAATGTATAAAGATGTTATTTAGAAAACAGTTAATCACAAATAAGGACTTTAGCTGGGTTTTCAGAGGCAGGGTCACATTTGGATATGAAGTCTTAATCAGATGGACATGCAAAGACACTTCAAAGTAGCTCTCACATCTAACTTTATCGCTTTCTCAATCCATGAAGCACAAATGCATGACAAAGCGAGGGAGAATCCTCTTCTCATACGACACAAGCGCTCTTAGCTGGTTACTATGGTAACCACGGGCTGTGCCCATTAGGCTTGTGCGCTATAAAGGAAGGGAGCAAAGCGGAAAGTGGGAGGGAGAGACAGAAAGGACACGATGTAAACTCTAACACAAAAATAAAAGAGAGCAGGAGAAATGAGGTGGAACTAAATCTCATCTTCCTCATGGTAAAAACCAGCCCAATTATGTGTCATCGCAGGCAATTGCTATGGAAAGCAAGGAGCGATTTCATTGGCTTTTGTAATGGGAGCAGCACAACATCTTCTTTCTGCTTTTCAATTGTGTCTTTAATGGTGCACAGCAGAACTGTTGAAATAGTAACGCTGGCAAACATTTCACACATTTTTATGTTATGAGCCACCAATTGACCATTAAGAAATTTGAAAGTTTGCTGATAATTGTTTTGTTTACACGAACAGTGTGAATCATATTGATTATAACGCCATGCTACCCAGATAGCACAAGTATGTCTTTGGGATATCTTCCAAAGATCTGAAGATCCGGAAATAACCTGCTGTGTAATCATAAACATCTCACAGATATCTTCTGGAGGTCTTTATGACCTCTGACAGCAGACATCCCAAAGACATTCTGCAGATAAGCCAAAAATGTCTTGCAAATGAAAAGTTAAATGTATACAGGTATGTGCTAACAGTGTACGCATCCAGAGAGTTTTAAAAGCAAAAATCCAAGCTGGCTTTATAAGACTTTACTTAAACTTCTAAAGTCCAAAGCACAAGGGACATGAGACAAGCTTTTCACAGATGACATCTAAAATCAGCATTAAAAAAAGAAATAAACTGAAGATTGATATCAACATCTTTGCATAGTAAGGTCATCCATTTTCAACCTCAATGGTTGCATACCATATTTGTTAAAAATAAATAAAAAGGAAGAATATTAAATATTTTCAAATACATGTCAACGCTAAATCTTCAAAATATCATTTTAATAAAAGTACAGTTTAATAAAGTTTGTACTTTATACAAAGATGCTGAAGACTATCTAGTATAAGGAAAGAAAACCAAAAAATGTTTTTTCTTTTGCCCCTGTTGTTTAATGTGGACCGGTATATTACAGTTCAAAAGTTTTGGGACACTTAAGTAAAATGTGTATCATTATTTAAAAAAAAAAATATTTATTAAACAATTTTTTTGAATGGGTGACTTGATTGAATAATGAAAAATGAAGAGCAAACTCCAAGCTGTTATTTGTTTAGTATTCAATCAAAGTCTGAATGTGGTGTAAAATGTAAATTTTTTGCTTGTTTTCTTTAAAACCTCTTGCCATACAAAAATCCATTTCTTCAGAGCATCCTCCACAATCAACCATGAAAATGTAAACTAAATGTGCAGATTTTGTTTGAGGAAGCTCACAACAGAAGCAGTAAACAGCTTAAAACAAACATTTTAAAGAGAAAGGCCCTGACAATATTCTAATTCCTAATCTAATTTACATTATAAATAGGCATTTATTTTAAAAGAATGAGTTTGCCCAGAATAATCAGAAATGGGAATACCTCAAATAGTAACATAGAACATTTTAACTAGAAAGCCAGTCAAAAGCTTTTGAATCCTCGGTTACCGACTAAAGCTTCTCATGATCGACTGGATTTACAAGAGGGGCTCTTTGTTTGGTTGTCAAGCCTTTGCCAGCTAATTCCATGCATATATTAGCTCAAAAAGAGCCTCTACCTCATTATCAGACGAAAATAAATAAATAAATAAGCAAATAAAACAACAGCTGTTTCATTCTGGTTACGTTTCTTTGTTTCATCATTTCTTTTTGATCAGATGATTACAGGAACGACGGCCATCACAGATGAACATCTCTCATATAATTATTCTAACACTTAAGCGCTTGTGTCAATGTTATTTTAAACACACTGCGAGTTTAATGTGTTCTCCTGCAATTACCTCTTTGTGAAAACCACACATAAACTAACATAATAAATACAGTTGTGAACACCGTTTGGATTATTTTAGGGGGCGAAACGAAAACAAGGCACGGATCATAGATGCTTGGATGTCAGATCTGGATTAAAGGTTGTCTTGTGAACGTTTGATGGGGTGAAGTCAAAGAAAATATCCAGCGACCACCACAGAATAGAACAAGCAAAAACGTCAAGTGTTCGAGATGGAAAAAACGGGAGATTACTTCCATTCCATTCGCTCTTATCTCATTTTAGACGCTACAGACTAGATGGAACATTTCGGCTGTCAGCATTTTTAGAAAGCGATTGGCGTCACAAATTTTACAGAATTTGTATAGCGCTGGATTTTATGACAGGCCTTTGTTGCATTCGGCTTCCAATTCACTGCAGCAACAATTTAATACTAAACAAGTTTTATTTAGTCATTATAAAGCATGAAATAAAGATTAAGCTGCTTTCATTATGAGGACTTTTCTGTCTACATCAACAGTCACGTCTCACAAGGAGAAAGCTTCATGTTAAATTGAGTGGAAGTGAATCATTCTTGATGACAAGCGTCCATGTGTTTAGTGCGTGAGAGAATCTCTCTTCCTTGCTTTGAACTAACAAAGCACCATACAGTAAAATAAACATTATTCAATAAAAATGATAAGCTTCATTCAGCTTTTCCAACGAACAAACACACACATATGGTGATCTAACACTGCAAACATGCATATGCACACACACGCGTTCACACTCACTGTTGTCATCCTTGCGCGGTGTCGCTGATTTCAGACTTATCTCTCGGCAAGCCGGATCAAAAACAACCCAAGGGCAGCTTAATCACCATGACATGATATCTCCCAAGCGTGGCATTCCGTTTTATGTCATTATGATGTTAGCAGTGCACGACTGTTTGAGCGATCTTTAAAAAGACACAGAAGAAATGAAACGTCGAGCATTAAGCGGAAATATTTCCTAAAAAGATTCCAAAATATATGGGGCTTCTTTTGCAGAGAGGAATTATGCAGATCGTAGTGCCAATGATGAACCTGGATCAAAGCTGCCTCGTAGGTACTGGACCCTACATGAAAGTAAATTGTTCACTTGGAAGTTGTTAAGTAGCTGCCAATTCTAACACCTGAAACCTCAAATAGCAAGAAAAGGGGATGAAAATGACAGTTGCGCACAACAAAACCCAAAGTGCTTTGAAACAACGGTTTTGCAGTCTTTGTCAAATCCGGAACAATTTGAATAACAGATGAATACATTTCAAAGGGAGATATTCCATTGGTAATACAACAGATGTATTTCTAGATGCTCGGTATATAAATCCATATACACTATGTCATTAAATGTTAATTCCCACCAAAATATATTTAAGATTTGAAATAGCATGAATTTAACTCTACACCTCTTCATTAAGATGAATGAATATGAAAAGATGAATATATATACATAGTTCAAGATCTTCTAAACTGAATGTAAAACTAGGAGCTGACACAATTGTCCATATTCACACAATCGAATCAGGTGAGTGGTTTCAGGTTTATGATGTCATAAACCAGTTTCAAGATGGATTTTTGTCTATGTTAAAGCTCAGCTTTTTGGAGAAAGTACACAATGGTTTAAATAAACCACATAAACATAGGAACAACATATCAAACTAGATTTTCACGACCTGGGGTCTTTAAGAAGGATATAGGTATATAATAAATATTTTTGTTACTCGTACAAGCTTTTATTTTAAATGATTTAAATGTGAAAGGCAGTACGAAAAATCTCCCTTTTTATGAAATTTCGTCTGAGTGCCCAAGTATTAAACAAGGAGCCTTCAGTCAAATTGACTTGGCTTTGAATAGATTATTAAAACCGACAAGGCAGGAAATGAAACTACATTCCTTCCAAATGCTTTTCCGACTCCGGTTCTTGTAATGATTTGGAAACATGCTACATATTATTACAGACATTCCATTTACATCTGAGCATCAGGCTCGGGTGTCTTTCATCCTCTACAGATACTGACTCATACTATTAAATGAATCACACTGTTTAGGTACCAAAACAACCCATGCAGTAAAACAGTATCGGGCTAATTGTTTTACTCGTTGAAATATATGGAAATAGTCCGAGCCTCTTATCGATCAACATGCTATTTCCCAACACTGATGCAGAATGGAAGTTGGACGAGGTCTGATTGTGCCGGAAGCTTCATTTATGTGTGTCATGTGTGGGAGGAGAAGCTCAGATACCATCTCCGTCCCTGCTGTCGTGCTTTGTGTTTTTTCCCAGTTTTTCTCTGATTTCCGCTTTGTTCTCATCTGTTCTTTGTTTGGCTAGCTGTCTTGTTTACCGTTGTTTCTATTTTGTAAAAGTCCGCACTTTACCGTGTGTGTAACCGCGCAACAATGTTTCCGAGCTGTTCTTGCAGCGCTTGCTTCTTTTTTGTCTTTCGTCTAATGAGCGATGTACCTGTACAAACTATCTACAGTCAGCCTTGCTTTGTGTAATGACTTAAAAAGCTCGGTTTCACAGCATGCTGTATGAAGAGATACAGCTGCAAATGTAGAAACAGACATGAAGAACAGACATGAAGAAGTTTTTGAAGTGCTCTAAAGACTCAAATGTTCTCATCTCTTGTGAAGCCGTGCATATTAAACTTGAATATTTGGCTTGTGTCTTTCACAGGACTAATGATCAAAGACTTGAGGTGTTTAGCTGAAACGGTTCTTCTTCCTTTGAGGAGGTTTAGTATTGCTCTGAAGTCACAGGGCCAATTAAAGATGCATCAAAGGCTCTCCTCCTTCGTAACTTCCCACATTTAAACCAGGACCGTCAGATTTCCTCTACGTCAAGGGCTAGTTTGGACTTAACGCCACTGTGTTCCAGCCCATTGTTTTATTTGTTCAATATTTGTGTTGGCTACCCATGGAGAGTGCAAAAGCCTGAAGGAAATTCAGGAGCCAATAATCTTCAGAATCAAATTTGTGTTTCTCAGGAAAGTTATATTAAGGTAAATTGAAGGGATACTAAATGTAATTATGATATTTCCAGGGTTCTACGAATACACAAATACAAATGACTCGGCCATTCGAGTCAGTTGACATGTTTTTGGCTGACAGGACTTCAAAACCAGTCATAAGTCGCACAGGTATATATGTAGCAATAGTCAAAAATAAGCCAAAATGTGAATTTTTTTATGCCAGAAATCCTTAGGATAGAAAGTAAAAGTAAGAACATATTCTTTAACTTATATATCAAAGGATTTTGAGAGAAAAAGCTGCTGCAAAATGGCGAGCAACAGTTAGCCAATAGAAAGTGTTTATTTTCCTTTTATATGCACAGCTAAGACCTTCATTTGGAAGGCTTTAATGGTGATTTTCTCAACGTGTGACCTTTCCTTTGAAAACCATTCAGGCTAAAGTTGGAAATAAAATTCTGAGAAAATGAACAGAGAAGTTTGGTTTTTACCGATTAATGTCAGTATGATTTCAATCTTTGACGTGGTCTTACTTAGTCAAAAAAAAAAAAGAAACTAAATCAACGGTACATTCTCACAGAATGTTCTTTTTCGTTATGTAGAATGTTTTATGTATAAGAAAGTAAATATCGAAAAAGGGACTGGCTTTTCAGAGGCAGGGTCACATCTTTTGATAATGCACCCTTAAAGTCCTTAAAGTTTTTAAAAGTTGTATCTCAACTAAAAATTGTCCTATCCCACAAACCACAAATCAAAGGAAGCCTCAATGGAGTACATAAACGAATGTAATCTAATGTTGTACACATCATAATATGTATACAATTCAACTTAAAATATTCAGTCAGGTAAGTCCTATTAACTGTCGCATTCATAACTAAATTGTTACACCCCTTTCAGTCAATATTCCTCATATTTACAAAATAAAAAAACATTGTCACGTCTTTCTGTGCGACAAAGAGAGAACCACTTTGTATCACCACTTATTTACATTTGAATGCACAGAAATTCTACAGAAAAGAAAAGTTTATTGTCTCCCAAAAATTGAAAACAGAAAACTTGTGGACAAATTGCTATTTTGGAGATTAGTTAAATATAAATATGTGGTATTTTTTCTCGATTAATTTCAAGTTTTGAATGATAATGTCACCTCCGCGATGCTTGAAAAATACAATGTGAACCTACTTTAATTTTAGTTTCAACCTCCATCCATCTTAATCAAATCATGCTTTACAATCTGCAGTCTCCCTAAGGCCATGCATTCACTACAGTTTATTCTAGATCCTTCAGTCTTAAGAGATTTCTTCTCAAAAAGTGAAAAAGAACGCCGGGCAGATTGTCTCCGATAAGCCTTAAACGGGGAAGGATGGACGTGCCGATCGATGATCCAACATGCCTGTCTGATGTAGCCCTGCGTTTGGTTCCCCTAAGTCATTTGTAGCAATGTGAGCTGTCACATCTGAAACGAAAGGTCATCGTTTCATTAAACGAAATAAAGGAAGACTCGCGTACCTGTGTAAGCTGCCGAATTGACTCATGAAATTCCCATTGATGAAATAATTCCAAGATATGTGCACTTCATTGGAGTTTCTATTTAACCGTCAATAAAACAACACTAATACAAGTAATTGGAAACATTAGTGCCTGAGGAAAAATAGGATAAACCACAGTTAATTCATAGTATTAGTTGAAAACCAAAATGTCAGTTATCTCCTCGCTTTCAGGAACGACCCTCTGGGGTCTTTGAAATATGCTTTACCAGTTAATTAACCAGGAGGAATAATTGGAAGTGAATTTTTCCCTTTGAATTGTAATGAAAGTAGAAGTGGTTGGCTGTCGGCTCGGCATGTTCAGCCATAAAACGCTGGGATTTAGTGGACCGTAGAGATCCTTGGAACTACTCATAAGGGAAGGTATGATGTAACTAGAAGAAATGTTTCTGCCTCCAGATATAAAGCTCCATCGTGGGTCTCGTGATGTGGCAAAGACTTCTGAAGATCAGATAATGGCTCGACTGCAACACGTACAGGGATTTAAAGTTCATGCAATTCACTTCAAAAGGGATCTTTTCACAGTTTGTGGCTGCACCGGCTAATTAAACGGGCTGTGTTTTGCTATTCTTCTTCTGTAAAATCTGTTCATATACTTTTGGTTGACAAACAAGCTGGGATTTGAGTTCCTCATGGTTGATTTGAAAGATGAGCAAAAGATTCTATTTTATTATTACTTAAAAGCTTAAAGGAAGAAATGCTTGTGATATGGAGAGAGAAAACCGAATGACAAATATGACGACGAAGCGCCCGGAGCAATAGTTCCACTCAAGCAAATCTAAAGAAAGCAGCTGTCACAAAGACGCTTGAGTAAATGTGACAAAACGGCCATCTGTGTAGTGTCATGAAAGAACGTCTGATGCTACAATGACATCTTGAGGAAGTCATAACCTCAAGCCGAACCAGTGCCTTTTATAGCTGCGTGAGAAATCACTTTTCCAATTATCCATATCATATGGTGTTATGAATCCTCAGTGACATGTATTTAATTTTTTATACATCCTGATACGGGACAGTTCACGCGAACGAAAACAAATCTTGTATTTATATGACTTTCCTTTTTATGCGGAACACAAGTAAAGATATTTTGAAAAAAGACCACATTCACTTTTATTGCATAGACACAAAACACTGCAAGTGGTCGTTGCTTAAATACTTTTAATAAATTATTTGCTAAAATAAATGCAAAATATCTTTTTTGTTTCCTCTCCGAAATATCAAGGGGATAACTATCATTTTATAACCCGTATAGAACTCTTCCTAATATGAAACACAATAGAAAATATTTAGAGTAATGTCTAAGTCTATTTTCATACAGTGGAAGTCAAATGTTGGTTGCCTACCAACATTCTTCAAAATATCTTCATTTGTGTTATGTTGAAGAAGGGAAGTCATAGAGGTTTGAAATGTCAAGAAGTTGAAGATCACTTCAAAACCTGTATGACTCTTTCTTATGTGAAACACATTGGAAGATATTGTGAGAAATATTTTAGTGGTTTTGTGTTCATATTACGTAAGAAAACAGGCCAGAGTTGTTTGGTTCCTGACATTGTTCAAAATATCTTCTTTTGTGTTCAACAGAAGAAAGAAAACTCTGAAGCTCTACAGTGACATAAGGACTTAAGCAAGAATGAATTGAGAGAGTCAATTTGGCAATGCAAAACAGTTTTCACTGTATACAATCAGTGATCTTTATTCCAGAACCTAAATGGGTGATATTAAGACTTTGCAGGCTTTATCTAATGAGCTGTTAAATGATGTATTAAATGATAGATATAAAGCAAAAAAGATTACCAGAACACCAAGCAACCCTCTATGAATTCATGGGAAAAAGAGCATCAAACAGCAGGCAGCTACACATCCACCCTCGGGTCATCATGAGAAGTCTGTCCATCCGCTGTCACAATAAATCTGTCGTCATATAATTTTGTGGAATGTTTTCTCTGCAGCCGTATGATAGACACTGGGTCTCATACTTTCTGAAAGATTCTAGGATTGTGACGTCATGCACAAAGCATCAGGGTTTTTGACGTCAAATGATTATTTATGGATTAATAAAAGCAAACAAGAAAAACTTACGGAAACACCTATGAAGTGTACAAAACCTTGAAAAAACAAATGCTTGGATGCAGAAGTAAAGGATTGTGCTTTATTCATACAAAAATGAAGCACAAATTCTTTTGCTGCCCAAGAGTTGTTTCAGATTTCTTTATTTTTTTGTTTATTACCTTAAGAGCTCTGATTGCTGTCTCACAAAAAAATTGCTTCACGCACATTTTTAGGCATGTTTTCAAATGATTTAGACACATGCACACATACACACACACACACACACACACACACACACACACACACACACACACACACACACAATACAAGGTCCATTGCTTACTTAGAAAACAATATTTTGAAAAACGTTGGTAACGGCAGTGCTCCCCATTGACTACTGACTGGACACAACTCCAATGCCAAGTTTGAGTGCATTCTTAAAATATCTTCTTTTGTATTTTGTGGCACAAAGTAAATTTTGCAATGAGAGGGTAAGTAAATGACAACAATTTTGTGTGAACTATCACTTTTAGGAGCTTTGATGTGCTCAATTCTCAGCCACAGTTATCTACATCAGGGTTTTCAAACTGGGGTCCCTAAAACATTTTTGAGAAATTAAAACACTTAGAAAAATAGTGAAAGGACAATAAACATTGTTTCTGTTTATTTATCAAAATCGCAGGGATTAAATATTATTGTTAATCTACTGGGGTTTGGGTTTAGAGTTTTTTATTTTATAAATTAGTATCATAAAAGTTTCTTTTCAGATTTTAACAACCGACATAGTTTTATTACATCTTATTATGCCACACTATTTATCCAACATAGTTTAAAAAGACTCTTTATGAAAACATAAAGATGGTTGGATTTATATCTTAAAAAGAATGTCTTCATAATCATATTATGGCATCACACAGTGTTGAAAGTCATGATCTACACTATTGTTAAATTGTGAAATCAAACAGGTGATGCAACACAATATGCAACATTGTGTTAATGTCTTGTTCACACACCGAAAACACGAATTTACATGCATGATGCCTAGTCACACCTGGTTAGGACACGCAGCTGGAGTGGAACACATGTACTCACAGTAGTAAGTAATAAAAGAAAAGGTGTTAAACATTCCCAACAGCTGGGCAAAACAAGCAGGAGTAGGAATCCAGGTCAGTGATATGACTTGGTGTCACAGTACATAAATCTCTGCTATGTAGAGAGAGAGAACAGAGAGGAGGCGAGCTGGAGAGAGAGAGAGAGAGAGAGAGAGAGAGAGAGAGGGGTGCAGTGCTGGGCCTCAGCTGCACTTTTACTTGTTAAGCTTGTTTGCTTTGCATTGCATTGCCTGCCCTGGGGCCACTGCCTTCACACGGCCTGCCTACGCCTCTCTCTCTCTTTCTCTGCTTATGTCCATCGCATTTCACCTCAACTAAAACACAAAGAACAAAGGACAACAAGCGGCATGTGCCATGCAAATGAGAGCTTGAAATACAACCTGTTATCCACGGAGAGAAGATGCAGGAAGGAGGTGGTACACCGAGGGCACTTTTACACAATTCTGGACCTTACACAGATTAAGTTTCACAATGACTAAGACAACAACCCCGGGGTGAGGAATATGAGCGTAACACATTTGATTAATGGAATATGGATCTCCTGCAGGTATGAACATCCCAGGGATATAAATCAAACCCCGGGAAAGATCAGTGGGCACCAGCTGCCAGCGTGGTTATAGTAAAACACCGGAGTCTGCGATGTTCCACCTCTTCAACTTGACGTGTTGTCATAGACACACTAACGTATTGATAAATTAGGAATCAAAGAAGAACTCCAGGGCATGTTTATATGACTTGTGATTAAAACTAGATGATTTTCAGCAAAATTTCCCAAGAGAGGCGGCGAGACCATAAACAAAGACAATATGGAAGAGCTTTGTCTCGAACCTCATTTGTTAACAGATGTTTTTCCAGCATGCTGCGTGAAACTCTCTGCTCACGGGAACGCTGATTTAAATCACACAACCCCTTCAACAAATAAAGGTCCACTGAAGAGTTGGTTGCTATGTGAACCGAAGTGACCACAAATCTCATCTACTCATCATGATGCAGATCGATAATGAGGAACCGTCTGGGCGGCACGTATATTTTGGGGCTACTTTGTCCTACATCAGATGTTACCAGTCACAAATGAGGCCCTCTGATAATACCTTGTAGATTTAAAGATATGTAGTCTTGGAGTACATTTCTCACGGGACTGGGTTTGATATAAACACCAATTTCCATATCTTCCATTGTATTATTTAAAATCATCAGTAGAAGTAGATGTGACGGATATGACAAGAACGATGCCACACAGACAGAAACAAGACATTAAGGTTAGTAATGTAAGTGTACGAGACACCTGGCCCCATTTTGGATTAAGGGTGAGAGAAAAGCCGTATGATTTTTAAACTTTAGTGGGTCAGCTGCTTTTAGATGCATGCAAGAGAATTTTCAGTCCTTCTGTCTCATTTTAGAAGGAACCATCTTTAACAAGAAATAGCACTTCACTTGACATAAACTTGAATCAAAGTCATGCACAGTCACAAAACTATGAAGAGTACAAATAGGCCTGTCATTCTATGACATTAATTAAAGTTTTTAATCACGGCACATGACCTGCACGAAACTCATGTAATAAGGGATCGTCCTACCGTGAAACAACTCAAAGTTTGAAGAAAAGTTGTTGAAAAACATGAAGGGAGTACTTAAGCCTTTTAAAGTGATAGCTAACCCAAAAGTTACACTTGTGTCATCATTTCCTCACCCTCTTGTCATTTTAAACCTGTATGACTTTCTTTTTGGCTTAAAACACTATAGAATATATTTTGAAGAAATATGGTAACTGAACAACAGAGGCACCCATCCACTTCAATTGTATGGGTGTCAGTTACCAACATTCTTCAAAGTTATTTTGTGTATGACGCAAGAAAGAAAATCAAGTAAGGTTTGAACTGAAAAGAGGGAGAATAGCTGATGACAGAATTTTAATTTTTGGTAGAACTATTCCTTAGAATGTGACAAGCCATCACAAACATTAAAGACACATGCCCATCAAATGTATAACTTTTTTGAAGATTTCAAATGCAAAAATAGCAATATAACTGCACCTGTAAATAAACAATGGAATAATGGGTGTATTTTTAGAAGTGGATTTTAAGGTGTTTACACCATAGAAAGTCTTCTTTCTGCAAGAAGGATAGACAGAGATACTGAGTTCAAAAGAAAGAAATATAGACCGTTTCCCACTGCTCGGTCTCTGTCAAACTGATTTCTTTGTCCCATGTAAAAAAAGATAAACTTCTACTTTCAGCTCCCTGGCTGACATACCAAACCCTGAGACATACAATTCAGCTTGATTTGAGACCTTCAGTGGACGGCTCTCTACAAGTTACTGGGGTTATGCCAAAACCAGCAGGACCCAGCTGCTGTAGCACTAGTTTGACATTCATAGCAAAAAGTTGTATTACTAAAAAGTTGTATATACATCAAACAAACACAAACATATGTATAAATGCTAACTGGTAGTATGAGATGCTTTTTTAGAAACCTTGATTCACACTCCGAAGCAGTATATCAAATCTTTCGAAAGAGATTTAAAGGGTCCCCAAAAAATGAATTTGCTGACCCAAATAAACTGTTGTGGGACCCTATTGTCTACCATAGTAGGACAGAAGATAATTATAGTCAAATATCACCCATAACATTTTGTTATCCTGCTTTCTTCAAAACATCTAATTTGTATTCAACTTTATGTAAAAGTTTTCCTACTATGGTAGTCAATGTGGTCCAAGAACTGTTCGGTCATAAGCATTATTTAAAATACCTTTCTCTGAGTTCATCAGAACTCATCTCAAAGAAATAAAACGAGAGATTATTTAAAAATGAATCCAAACGTTACATGTGAAATAAAATACAGGAAGTCATTCTAGACCAGTGTTTACATTTTGAAAAAAAAATATTAATAATAATTAAATTCATGCAAATAAATACATATGATGCAATAGAGCTTTAGAAAACTGACACATTCTGCTTATGTGGCATTCAAGAGCAATAAATTCTCCCAAACACCGTGGATGGTCTTTTATCTACTAGCGCTGTTAATTTTTGTGCCAGCCCTTCTGCTGATTGAGCAAAATAGTGTTCTTGAGACGCAATCTTGCTTCTTTTTGTCTACTACACTAGAAAATACACACAGACAGTTCAATGAAGTACCAATCACACCCCTGTCATTGAGCTCCCCCCGCTCAGCTGCGGCAATCACAGGAGCAGATGTTCACCCCCCCGCACTACTGAAGATAACTCTGATGATGATGTAAAAGAACTCGGCGCCCTAATGAAAGCCATGGTGCTCTAATGTAGAAAACAGGTTGGAGGGTAAGTAAGGATCATGCACCCTGTGGAGCCCAACACAGTGTCAGTAAATACTTTCCCAGTCTTTGCATTATTGTTCTCGGGGTGAGACTGGGCTACTGTTGATTGGCCCGGTTTGTGCTGATGTGCTATTTCCCAGCTGGCTCATCTTGTTTCCCAGCTTACTTTGATGGCGAGCCAACAGCGATGGCGCGGCTGGAAAAGCACATTTGAAATTCCACGCCAAGATGTTGTGCATCTTCAGCCACGTTTATTGTAGAAATTACGATGTATTTGTTTTTCCATAAAATCGCATCAACGGAACAACCGTAATGCTTATTGACTGACGGATGCTTTTGAGAGAAATGCGAACACGGTCACCGTTGGAACCAGTCAATGTCCCTTGAATGTGAATCTTGCATACAATTTTACTATGCATATTTACTTGAGAGCGCTAGCCGCTCGCGAGTGGCTGTTTTAATTTCAGAAATTGTTCCCTCCGTCTCAGCCAAACCAAAACAGAGGAGCAACTTCGGGCAAAGGTCTTAAGGAACGTGAAATATGAGGTCTTGGACACACAGCGGTCACACACGTTTATCTTTCTCGATCTTGCTTAATTGTATTTTAACTTTGATGAAAGGTTTTGATTCACTTCAAATGTTGACTTGTGCACGTAAAAAGCATCTGTCAAATGTAAAATTGCAAAGTTTGTCTCTAGCACAGACACATTTTCATAAATTTGCTATTGGATCGTCAACAAAAGGTATAGAGTCGACATACTGACAGCATTTAAAAACAAATGAGATCGCCCTGATCAAATGTTATTAGATATTTATGCTTGAACAAGAAGCCCACAAACTTCATACTGAACACTGTTCATGATAAGAGATTGAATGCACTTTGCACAAAAACCAACACAGGACAAACACACACACACAGACATACACAAAGGACATTATTTCCCCACTCGCATTGGCTAGAGGCATTGATAGGACTTTGGGGCTTCAGGGAAGCCTGGCAGAAGAATGAATGTAAAAGAGCGCAATGCTTATCACTGAATTGCAGAACCTCTTAGAAGAAACTCAAGGAATGTTCCAGAAGTACAAGTGCAAAGTGACTTTGGAAGAAATCGAGGTGATGCAGACAGCCCGCTGATGAAAGCATACCATTACTGAACTAAACTGCCCTTCAGGTTTCTTCGCCTTCAGTATAAAACTTCAATCTTATTCATTTTAAATATATTTAAAACGAAATGATATTCCCAAATATATAGAGGAATGAGTTTAAAAACAGAATACAATAGATGATTATCTTATTTCCTATTATTTAAATGAATCACAATGTTCTATTTTTCTATAAATCAATTGTTCACTTCAAGTTCCAATCCTGTATGGTTTTAAGGAACAAAAAACATAATAACTTCACCCTGACCTTTAAAAGTGTCCACATGTGTTAAGGTCATTACTCACCCAATAGTGAATACCCACCCTTTGTCATTTCAAACCTGTATGACTTTTCCTACTGCTGCAGAAAATAAAAAATAAAAGTGTTGGGGACTGGCAACCATTCAATGCATTGGTTTAGTGCCCATACCACAGACGTGAATAAAAAGAAAAAAAGTAATACTTGAAAATAAATGATGAAGGAATATTTCTTTTTACAAATCATTCACTTAATTTAACGTGTGTGCTGTATTGAGTCTTCAGAAGGCATATGTTTCATACAATGGCTTGCTTGAGGAACAGATTGAAATTTTTCCCTCCAGTGGGCTGTTTAGTCGAGAACCGCTTCAACTGGATCATTGGGTCAGTGTATTTGTGAACTAATCATTTATACCAATTTGTGAACAAGCTTGAGAAGATGCAAAACTGCAATAAATGGAAAAACAAAGAAATAAAAAATTGATTTATCCACTGATTTGAAAACTATAAGCATATAAGTTTGGCCCTTCACTAAGATCAATAATAATGGTACAACGGCATACCGAATGGCTTTATTTCTCTTTCTATTCTGTTAAAAAGTTGTGTCTGCCCATAGAGAGACATGTCCCTGGTCCTTCTCTTATGTGTTGGTGTCTTCAGCATCATCTGTGCAATGAACACATGCCAAAACATGTTTATTATTCAAAATCCAAAGATGGTTCCACACACATCCCCACAACAAAAGCCAGAAGACAAACTGTGACCCGCCTCTCCATTTGCGGACAAAAGAGTTCCCGTGTGTGTTTATTCTCAGCCTCCATCCTTTACAGAAAATAAATAAAATCCACAAGCGATTAAAGACGTAACAATCACAATAAAGATTTCTCATTTGAGCTATAATGTATGAAAGATTCTGCTTCACAAAGAGGCTGTGGGATTGCAATGGATGCAGGCGGCAAAACACTTTCTTGCAGCATAATAGTTCTGTCGATGCAAGAAAATATTGAGTCTCAGGGCTCTGAAGATTGCCCGGATGAACTTTTCCCCAATGGACTTCTTTAAGAGGGCTATGAAAGAGCTTTTGTTGATGTTACAGAATTAGCAGAGTAATTTCCACCCCGAAACATTTCTTATTCGGTCCTGAGTGCTTTCATTGAAATAGTGTTACTATAATCCACCTTTCCCCTTTAATTGAACTCAATACATCTGAGAAATCATCACAGTCTTTGACCAAACTGCCTTGAAATCAATTGTTCATTCAATTAATGCAGATTTACATGTATTCATTGGGCAGATGCTTTTATCCAAAGACACTTTGCATTCAAGGTATACATTGTTAGGTTCACATAACCTGTAAATGAAATGCGTGGCCTCGTGAAAATGTTAAGGCCATGTGACTATACCAACATATTTAAGTTATGTGTTAAGGTCTGAAGAAATCAGATCTCCTGCTATTCTCTAAGTCTGTCTCAGCAATTTGAGTTAACCTTCCTCCTTAATGATCTGATTCCACAAAGAGCCCTGTCTCCATCAGCTTATTGACAATCCACAAACTGAATACAGATGAAGGGCTTAACTGTCCCTCATTACAATTAACAGAGGCTGTGCTCTTTAAGAAGTTGCCTGGAAGTTTAAGTATCGCAAACTCTCCACCAAAAGCTCATTATCATGTAGTAAACACTTATCTAATAGGATACCATTCATGGAGATTCTCTGTATTTATTACGTAAGAAAGTTTAAGAAAAAGTTTTAGGATTTTTTTTATTTTTCTTAATTTTGAAAAATGTTTGGAGCAAAAGGCACTTATATTAAAGTTTGAAATAAGTTTGGTACAGGAAAAAAGACGCAGATAAAGGCTAGATTTTATTACAATCCAGATACTAATTTGTTGTTTAATTTACTTAATAATAGTTTTTTTTCAACTAACATTTTTTAATTCAAAACATTGTTAAAAATATTTTTTAATTGGATCAAATTATGAAATAAAGATATGAACCATAACCCTAAAACATAATAATGCTAGGTTAAACTAAACCCAGTGATGGGTTGAAACTTGGCAAAATACAAATCCTGGATTAAATAAACCCTGACAATGTAATACTACCTGCAATGACCCTAAAGAATGTCAAAACCACTTAGCATTTTAAGTTAAAATACCTTAAAATGGTAACCAGCAAGATTACATTACAACCCAAATGTTGGGTTCTTTTCTTTTAACTCAACAATAGGTTAGAAATAACCCAGAATATTTTTATGTCATGAAAAAGTCTTTGAAATTAATTATTCTGAATAATAAAAAAGAGAAGACAACGAGAGCTCAAAATACGTGGGAAAGGCTTCAATATAGTAGAAAAAGCATCACAGGGTAAAAACTAAAAATGCTGCTTGATAAAATGCTAAAAGAACATTCTGCACTTTTTAATACATTAAAATAAGTTTGAATTTTTATTTAGATATTTTAAGTTGCAAAACTCATTGTTCACTGCTGCATTCTCATTGTTCACTTGCTCATAACTCTTTTGCTATTCTAAGGTAGATGAGCTAATATTTCGGCACATAATGAAATTTTGTAAAAATGTGCTCTTAAACAAAAGAATATTGCTGTGTAAACTAACTATGACTACTGGAAAACTATATAAATCTCTATATTTTTTTAATTAAACCTCTGAGATAAAATATCTAAAATGCCTAGTCACTTCGTAATAATTTTGATATTTAAAAAAATCTTATTCCTGGTTTGAGAAACATCATTTTAACATGTTAAAATACAACACAACCAAATCCTGCTGTATTCTCATCCGTATTTTTTTAAATCTTAAAAATTGTTTTAGGATCTCCATCGGTATTACATCAGCTCATGAAATAAACACAGGGGTCTGACTCAAAACAAATGGCATATTCTAACTCTATTTTCATAAATTAGCCTGAGCCATCCGGACCGTAAGTTATTTAGCGGTTAAGAGCCAAGCCTACAGTTTCAAAGGCTCTTGAACTCCAATATCGCAAGATCCTGTAATTAGAGTATCGAGGGCTTTCGAAGAACAGCGCTACGTCTGATCCACATGAAAGGAATGGATGTGCAGTGGGCATGCAGTGTCTGACATGAAAGTGCCTCAGCATGAACATCAATACATATGGAGAACGGATCAATACAAGGGGAGAAGAACAAAAAAAGCCTTCGAGTATTGCAAACAACCAGCGAACATTTGCACGGTGTTACAACATCCATTACCTGTTTATTTCCGAGTACTGAGACAAGAGGGGAAGAAGGATGTGGAGTAAATAAATAAATATGGGAATGCAGAAAGCGGGGGGTGATATCACTGAGGGCATTTACGCAGCATCTCCGGCAGGAGCGCTTGACATTTAAATTAGGGTCCGGAAATCCCAACGGCGGAGAGCAACTTATCTTGAGATCTGTGTAAGAGGGGCCGGATGAAAACATCAGCGTGATTCAACATTAAGTGCGATGTCTCCGCAGGGTTGACATTTGTGTTTAAAGACATAAGTAATCCTTGATACTCACAGAGATATGCTTCATTCTTGCACTGAAGGACATGCTGCGATGTGAAAGGCTGTGAAATGTGTTGGTGGTGTTCGATACAAGGTTTCAAAACAAGGTGAAATTCTCTAGGAGATTCCGTGAAGCACAAGGTTGGAAATATCATGCTGTGCACTGTGTTTTTATCTTTTTACAGAGGTGGACAGTAGTCAAGTAGTTTAACTTTACTCAAGTTTATTATTTTAGATCTGGTTTTAGGCAGATACTTTTATCTAAGAGTATGTATAATCCCTGGGATCAGACCTATGACTTTGGCTTGGTTGCTAGCGCCAAGCACTCACCATTAAGCTATATTATAAGCATATATCATATATTTTTATAAATTACATTTTATAACCAAAAAGCTGGTTTGTTTTGGTAACAGCAATGGCACTTATGTCCTCTATTGTATGTACACAAAATCTGTACCAACGTCTTTAAAAAATCCGCACAAGCTTTCTGTAGATGAAATGCATACATGTTTAAAATAGTTTTTTGGGGTAAACTATCCATTTAAATATAAAAAAGTTCTCTCACTTTTATTTTCTATAATTGTGAGCATTTACAACACAGTCAAAGGATTAAACATAAACCAAAACATGCACAATAATAACAACAATTAAGAAGAATTAAGCTGCTTTGAAGTGAAAGAAATATGTAAATAAGGAAATTATATTGAAAATAGTTTTTTTTTATTTTATTTCCAAAATACTTGAGAAAAGTAAAAACGTCCTAGATTTTTATATTAAATGTGAAAAAGGACAAAAAAAAAGGTTTAAATTCACATCTGTTTGTTTATTTATTTATTTTTGTTTTATTTGTTTTTGGAATTTAATTGCTCAAACAAACAAGTTAGATTATGCAAAAATTACTTACCTAAATTGACATAAAAAAATTCAATATGTTAACAATTTTATTGTGAAGTTAATTTGGCATTGGCCTAGAAGCCAAATAGATGGAGATTTTTTTAACAACTTTGTTTTTTAAACACATTAGACTTGTTTGAAGAGCCCTAATTGTTACTCTACAATCAAGAAACTACTTCTGTTGCACTAATACAATTTCTCACATTTGACACTAAGATCTAGTTAATGTTTATCTAGATCCAATTAAAATAGCTGGTGTTTCTTGAGCAGCTTATAATTATGACATGAAAGCTACAATGAGCAGCTGCAGAGACTGAAAAAATCTCAGCCGCAATGTAAAGCAATAACACACACATAGGCTTTGAAAAAAACACAACCTAATGTAAACATCAAATTACACCCAACTTCCTCTCACACATGAAATTTTCACAAGAACCTCGTTTTACTTCTTGTAAAAACAGAGGTGACAACATACAGTAAGCGTAGGAGGACAGGCTCTGGAAGGGGGCTTGATCTGAGAAAACTTTAATGAGACCACCAATGTGAATTTCTTCACACCGCTAGAAATCAAATTATTGCAGAAGTCTATGCGTGACCGCAGTGGATGTGAGCTGGATATTCATTTGACAGGCTGTAAGAGGTGAGGCACTAATGTACGTCACAACTCGCTCAAAACTACATGCCGACAAAAGCCAATTAGTTAAGAAGCCTCGGAAAAGCGATTTCTAACTGGTCGTATCAGCAAAGTAATTTAAAGCATGCCAAACGTCCCTACAGGTCAAGTGAAAGAAAATAGATGTAATGGTAAGACTTCTGGGATAAAATGCAGTTTTACTTTACGTAACCACTGCGATAATTACGACCAGCAAATCTTCTGAAAAATGTCAACGGTTCTCTTGGTAATTAAAGGGATTTATGTATTCCCACATATGAGAAGCGGGACCCTTTTACTCCCTCTCGCACTTGTGTTTGTGTGCGATTTCTGTTCTGTTTTTATTAGAGTTTGGGGTTTTATTATTTCCTTCTATGATCCTGCGACAGGCTTATGATGTCAAACGCAGCAGTGATCCCGTTGTCATCCCTGTTTGTGACATGACAGCTCTGAGCCATGTAACACCAGGTGTGCGATGCCATTTCTGACCTGATACTTGTTGCTTGTTTGTACGATATGACCCCAGAAGCATTGTGGGTAAAATCTAAATCACAAATTACAGTGTTGATGAGGTTGTTTACAGCATTTGTATTGTATTTAGATATCCTGATTGGTCTGCTGGTGTGGATTCACAAAAATATTACACAGGAAAAAAGATGAATACATCTATAGTATCCTGACATTGATGGTCTGTCTAGTGGATCTTGACGATTTTGACATCACAATTAGATCACAACCTGATCATTTCTCTCCTGACATGAGGCATTGATTTGCTTTTCTAGTGGAGATCCAATCCTTATTTTTTTTTTACTATAAAATATGGACAAAGGGATACAAATACGACCAATAATGCTCTTTTTATTTACAAGAAATGAAATATCAGTCTGGCGTAAGGTTTGTCAGGGCATATACATTCTAGAAAAAAGAATGCTCTGTATTTCTTATGAAGGGTCATTCCAAAACCTTAGTCCTCATTAGATTTGCATCCCTCTGCATGCAACCAGTTGAGAAATTGTTTCTTAAGCATAACTGTGAAAAATTATTTATGAGGCTTGGTAAATATCACAATAAAATACAGTTAAATTAATTTAAAATAGAAAAGTATGTATTTAATAAATAGAAATATTTCATTTAATCAGATTTACTTGTATATATACAAGTCTGAACTGTCATGTATTTTTTTAAGTGTACATTTTTTCAAGTAAAAACATAGTAATTGTGAAGGTGAAGGTCATGGCACACACTGTAGTGAAGTGATGTGACGCCAAGTATGGTGTTCCACCTGAATTTGTGCTCTGCATTTAACCCATCCCAGTCTTCACACACAGTAAGTGAACACACACACACTGTGAACACACATCAGGAGCAGTGGACAGCCATGCTGCGGCGCCCGGGGAGCAATAGGGGGGTAACGTTGCCTTGCTCAAGGGACTCAGTCGTGGTATTCCCGCTGGTACCGAGTCTCAAACCAGCAACCTTCGGATCACGAGTCCAACACTCGAACCAACAGGCCACGACTGCTCCGAACGACCGCCTCGAACAAATTTTTTCTGTGTATACGCCTTCAGCAATCCATAATGGGTAAATCACTCAAAAAATTGACTCTTGACATCAGTAAGTTGACCTCTTGATCTTAGTTGTGCATTATTATTATAATAATCAACAACAATGAATCTTAATTACGAAGGTGATAATCTTACCCTTGGGAAATATCAACTGTCAACACTCACAATCCCTTTTTCAACCACACAACCAGATAAAGTGAAGGGCCATAACTCAAAATTTGGTTCGAAATATTGTCGGACTAGAACAAATGGACTCGCCCAAGGTGACTTTGACCCAGCCGAAACTGATGAAATTGCATTTTGTATAACCTAAACTTTATTGTGGACACAGTCCCTGAACAGCAGGCACTAATTTAAATTGTTTGCCATTTTAATTAGATTTTGCTTTGAGATTGTGTTATCTGATGAAGTAAGGGGTCAACTTTATGCAGTGACTTTTGAGATGAAACAGAGATAATGTAAAGACATCATTGCATAATAGGGTCATACAATAACTTGTAACCTGGGTTTAACTGCTGTTAGCATTTTTACAAACAAGGTGAAACCATTTTAAAGACCATTTTGGTTTTTATTTAATATTTATAGGTATGTGTTAAGGTAAAAGTGTTATTTTTGTTTTATTCAGCGAACTATTACAAATAATTTCCCCGAAATTCAAACAAAAATATGGTTTCTATTTGCAGTAAATGATTCTGAAAAACAATGCTCTGCATTATTCATTCCTTAAATAGTTTTTTTTAAAGTTAATTTTCAACTTTAAGCTATACAACATAATATCTGTGCATGTATTTACAAAAAACATATTTTCATGTGATCTGTCACAGTAGTGTTGGACGACTTAATGTCATACCTGAGGTTTGATTTTGTTGCAATTCACCTGAACTGAAATAATGGCCACAAAACACGAGTAAATGCAGATTAAATAAACATTAAATAAACAAATGTTGTGTTCACTCATGTGAATGTGTGTTTATGTTCATGTATGGCACTACCCGATATGACAACATGGCAAGCAGCTGCAAGCGCTGGCATAGCCAGACGCCTAAGAACAAAACGTCAAGGGTCAAGCTTGTCAAGATTTCTGTCCAGCTGTGTCCTCTATACCAGATGACAGGTAATCATTCATCTCTCATTAAAACGCAGCTTCACAATTACAGCCAAAATATTACCCTCCCACTTCCAGAGACATCACTTCCAGGCTAAGTCAAAGAGAAATTATTTATATCAGCCGTCTATGAAAAAGAAACAACATATGCGTGTGAGAACTGGAGGGAAGAAAAAATAAATGAGCTTTGCGAAAATTGGCGGCGACGCTCGGCGTGAAGCGTCCCGATTCAATGGAACCCAGATTGCACTGACAACTATTTTCCCTTTAAACAAGAGACCCACCACGAGCAGCAGTCGCTAACAAGTTTACAATGTGAAACATGAGGTCTCGTGTACATCGGTGGAGAACAATACTAACAAAATCCCTGGCCAGTTAGGATTTTCTACAAGGTTGGGGGGGTCAATCGTACAATTACACTCCATTTGAAACTCTTCCATTGTACTCTATTGGCTGTCATTGAGGGATGCCATGTCATTTCTATCATGCCAATACTTTCAGAATGAGCATTGATGTACAAAAATGTCTTGATTCACAGAAGTTGACCCATAAAGCTGGCTGTGCACCCAGAGCGCTCACGGACATTCAGAGGAGGCCAGAGGTCCGGCGCTGGCACGTCTAGGAAATTAGCCAGGCTTACTCTAAAAATAGCACCGAACGGTGCTGAACATCACACATGAAAATACAGTTTCATAGGTTCTGACTTCACATCTTTACACCAACACTCTTGCAGCTGTGCCAAGGAGTGAGGAGCTCCTAAATACTGCAGTAGTACAGATGTATTCTAACAAGAGGTAAACAAACACGGCTTTCCTTTTTTTGACACTGCGTCATCTGCAGTACCAGTTTGTGGATGTTTATGAGCATGTATGGACTGAGATACTCTGTCACAACAGGTAGCGGAGAGAATAGCAGACAGCTCCACGCCTCTGCACCTGAGCCACCCTGACAGACACAGGACTCCAATCAGACCGCATTTCCCACACAGCCGTCACCCTGGAAGCCTTTCACTCCTTTGAGGTCACAAAAACGTACGTAAGGCAGTTGCTTCTGTGCACGGCGCTTTCGTTGACCGAAAATAGTTTTGCACTAAATCAACCCTTAGAAAGTGATTCAGCACTTGCAGCAAGAGCGTAGTATGTTTATAAGTTCCTGTGGAGAGGAATCAGATCAGCGATGTCAAAATAAAATCATTCGGTGCGATTGCTCGCACTGAGCATGTGAAATACTTTTACATGTTGAAAGCTCTTTACAGGTAATGAGGTTGTGACTCAGTCATCGCTTATAGTGTGACAGCACTTCAAACATCTTTTCATCGGTTTCTAAAGGCTGCACTGGAAAAATGTAATGGTTAAAGGCAATGCAGATCACAGTGTTGACATTGTGACGCCGCTTGCTGGACCCCACCGACCAACACTACTACCCTCAGTGAAGTGCACAAAAGAGTGCATATTGTGTCCCTTAAAATTAATATTTGTCAATCAAAATAATGGAAGTATATGAATTATATGCAGACACATCAAATTTAAATATTAATAACTCAATCACACTGAAAGTAAAGCTGACACCACATTCCAGCAATCCTTTCAGCCCAAATCTATTATTTTTTCAACTAAAAGCATAATAAAACAACCACACACATCTAAACAACATTAAAAATATCATATAAAACTTGATTTTCAACAAACATGGTCTTAAAGCGAACACTGCGTGTGTCTTTATTATCCACATTGTTAATTCCACACTGGAGGTTTTGCTGTGTAGTAAATAATGGCTTTAAAATGTTTGCATTGTCTAAGCTTTGTTTAATGTCATCAATGGCGCTCTCTAGAAAATCTGTTAATGAAAAACTGGGACCAACTGCTGCTCGACACGGTGTTGGATCTGAATCCTTGATGGTGTACTTTATGTCTATTTGTACTTGATGGAATGTTCTTTAGGATTTGAGGACAAAACAATCCTGCAAGCATGACAACACTGCATACTTATCTTCTTAAAATATCTACAAGCTACTTAGAAGACTCACATGCCAAAAACGTTCAACTTGTCCACCAGAAACCCATCCCGTTCTAAAAAGCCATCCATCTGTCAGTGTCTTTGTGTGATTTGTGTAGTACAAGCTGTTTAACACTTCAGATGTTGTCAAGTACAAGTCAAGAAACCCAAACAGGCGTGGATATTTGTGCCTGACTAATTCCACGCTGATCATCAGGAGATATTAAGCAAAACACATCCAGCACTGTGGGGGATGCGTGGCACCTGATCTGCCTGGGGTTCAAGCGCCGCCTTGTTTCTACAGGAGTATCACTTGAATTCCAGATCAATTTTGCTCATGGTGGGGGGGGGGCAAAGGTGATGCATATCCAAGTAGCAATAGTGCAGTCTGCACTACAAACGTATTGACTGATCAGCCTCCACCTGATTTGGCGAGAGGTATTTATAACACTTAACGCCCATTCTCCATGTCTACCAATAAACAGACACGGAATGCACATTGTAATCGGATCCATTTCCTCGCGGCTTCTCGATTTCCCACGAGACGTAATTCCAATCTGAGGGCGGTGCGTCATTTGTCAATTGCTTGGAAATGTCACGAACACATAAGAAGCCACGCACATACGAATGTACTAGACATTCAAACCAAGAGCCCTTAAAGTGCACCACGTACTCACGCAAACAACCACAAACATGCGTTCTGTAGAAGAGCATTTCAAATCTATTTGAAGGCAGACATCTGGGGACTTTAATGAACCTGCACCTGGCTCTTCAGAAGCCACGCTTTTGCTTGGGAGATTAAAGGGGTACATCATGCCAAAATAAAAATTTGTCATTATCTACTCACCCTCTTGTCATTTTAGAACACAAGGGAAGATATTTAACAAAAACATAACTGTTGGTGCCCATTGCATTGGTTTTGGGTCCACACAAGCCAATGGGGTGCAATGTTTGTTATCAACATTTTTAGAATATCTTCTTTTGTGTTTGCTGGATTTAACCTAACCTAAAGAGGTTTAGTAATTTATGACTAAAATAATAATTTCGGAGTGCATTATATAGAAAAGAGGATGCTGGATTTCTTCATTGTAAGAAAGAATAAGCGTGATGCTTCGTACACCTGTTAACCTGCCATCCTCGATGGATCTATATGTCTGAGTGGACATATTGAATCTCTAGACACAGATCTGAGGTCATTTATAGGCACTGATTTAGGTAGATGAGTTGAGAGTGTCAGCTGAAAAAGCAGTGCTTAAATCAGGTCTGTGTGAGGAGCGAGAGCTCAACCAAGAAGGATCTGCATAATTCCTTGCCCGAGAACTCAAGATTTCGAAAGGAAACGCATGTGTTGAGGGGATTTGTGAAATCATAAACATAATAGATGTCTTTGTTTTATAGATGGCTGTGGGGAGTAACACAAATGAAACTGACCAATTATATTACAGCCATATGGTGTTCCCTATATCAGAAAATATGCCGGATTCCTAATTACCCAGCAAGAAATAAAACCGAAGATATGAAGCACTTCTATTTAAAAAAGGACCACCTGGGTCCTGCCTCCAGAACAGTGAGTTTTAATTCAGCACCAGCAGAATTATTGTCTATAATTAAGTTTAGTCCTAAGGCCTGCAGGTCTCATGAAGCATACACTTACATGTACCTCATTTTGTAATAGAAATATTTGAAAGAAGAGGTGTTTGGGTATGTCTTTGCCTACGTTAAAAGAGACCTGTACGTCAGAATGACTCATTGTGGCCTCTCTCTCTCTCTCTCTCTCTCTCTCTCTCTCTCTCTCTCTCTCTCTCTCTCTCTCTCTCTCTCTCTCTCTCTCTCTCTCTCTCTCTCTCTCTCTCTCTCTCTCTCTCTCTCTCTCTCTCTCTCTCTAAGGCAGTGATGTGAGGTCTAGATCGCATTCATTATCCTCGGCATCTAGTCACACTGCCACCACGCGACGGGTTATCAGCCAACAAGACTGACTGCGCATCCTGCACTTTACGCGGACACCGGCTCCTGCTGTTTGTCCCCATCTCCATCCAGGAAACAAATCAACCCCTTTCCCAAAACCCATTCTTCTCAGGATGACAAACACCATAGGGTGAAACCCAAACCAAGACTGAAAAGTGCAATCACCACCACTTGTAAAAATGCATGTAAATGAAGAGAAATTAGGGTGATCTCTCACTGTCTCTCTGTCTCTGTCTCTGAAATGTGCTCCTCATGGCACTATCTACCAACCCTTCAGCATTAGGTGAAAATGAACCGGATCCCATGCAGATCAACATGCAAGGCAGGTGGTGATGATCAAGATGCACCAGCCAGAAGTGTTGCCCAGGGGCTTGCCTCCACCCCACCAAAGTCAATCACCCCGCAATCTCATTTATAAACCGAAACCCAACAACTTTCCAATTCCACCGCAGACGTCTTGCTTGGATGCGAGACGTTGAGGATGCTCAGCATGGCCAGAATGTGTTCGTATGTAACATGAAGACCGCATGCAACAGTTAAATCCCCATAACCCTAACTTGCATCCATTGCAGGATGCGGTGGACCAGGATGGTCCATTGGCAGGCGAAGGTCCACCCTGTTCAAAATGACCAAAGGAATGATGCCCATATGGTACCTCCACCATATTCAAAGAGATGATGCTGAGGCTATGGCATCCCATCACTGATGTTATAAAGCAACCCCATGATGTGACAAACCAACACTGATTTGAGGACTTTGGGATGGTACCCAAGATTGCCCCTCGTCACATATTTGGGCATGCATTACACCATAGTTCAGCATTTAATATCCACAAGCAACTCACGTATCAGAGCATACCGCAAGAATATTTATCGAGTCCTCCCTCAATGCCTGCATTGAGTAAATGCGGTCGGCTCTCCCAGCATCCCACATCCCATCCACGCACATGGGAATCTTCCTAAAAAACCAAAACAACTTCCC